>JASCZW010005872.1:0-129245 GCA_034211315.2 Aedes japonicus
ATCGGAATCCAACATCAAAAGTACTGCCTATAATAAGTTTAACTTAGAATACACAATTCTTATAAATATAAACGAAGTTAACGCATTCAGCAACACATGGAAAAGTTACGTGAAACTCGAATTTCTAAAGAAATCTACACTGGCATTTTTTATGCCTTTATTATCGAGATTTTCAGCCCTGGGCTGGTTATTCTCCTGTTGGGTATTTTCGTGACTTGTCGGGGTGAAATTCAAACTCGTGACTTTGGCGTGAAAGGCCAGGGTCGCCTCCATCTAAACTGATATGCAATTTTTGAATTGTGTACGTCTCAGCTTATAAGTTGTCTCACAATTAGATGTCACTAAAACAAAATGGGATTGGCAGCAAAACAAATGAACCAAATCATAGCATTTATTTTTCATTTGAAAGATGTTGTTAAAATAAACCATATTAATTCAATTCGAATCTCCCACCCTTTTCCTTGATAACTTTGCGCATGCGCTTTGTAAACCCATCGCAGCAGGCACGCTCGATTTCCTGAGGAATTTGGTCCCAGATATCAACCAAATGTTTCTTGAATCGATCTTAAGTAAGCCCTTTTGTAGAGACTATATGTTGAAGCATTTAATCCCAATCAAAGTAGGCAAGTGGGTTGAGATCCGGTGAAGATGCAGGCCATTATTCGCTTGTGATGAAATCGGGCAAATTTTCCGCACACCACGCTTGCGTCTTCATTGCCTTGTGAGCTGGAGCTGAGTCCTGTTGGAAACAATATGGTGTATTCCCATACGGCGTTAAAGCATGAGAAAGCAGATGGTTCTTCAAAACCTGCTCGATTTAATATGCAGTGTTGATTTTTACGTTAGGTTCTATTAAAAGAAGAGGAAGTTTTCCTTTTCGGGAAACGGCGCCCCATACCATGATTTTCGATACATTCTGATATCGTTCTACAGCTAGTTTATCTCTTGGAATATTGGCAAGACATTTGCCATGCACATGATCATTTTGTTGATTTTGACTGTCCTGTCATCCGAAAATAAAATCTCGCAGTCACCGTGCCGAACTAAAAGATTTCTGCTTTTTTGGACCCTGGCTTGCTGTTGACACTCCGTCAACCCGTAAATCCGTTGTTCCTTGTACGGTTTGCATTACAGATCATGTTTGAGGAGCCTGTTCATTGAAGCATTTGAAGGGAGGGACATTTGAAATTTTTTTGCTCAATTTACGGCCGGATTACGTCTTACTCGCTCACTCACACATTTGATCTTTTTCTTCGTTCTGGCAGTGACGTTCTTCTTGAATATGAACATTTCCAGTTTCATTGAACCGTTTCAAGGTACGAAAAACAATTCGCATATTCACTGCGAACTGCTAAAGGCTATTGAATATTTGACATGGTATAGGCTTATGCAATTGTAAATTACAAACCTGCTCCCGTAGGGCTTCCATGGTAGCTGATAAATACAAACAAACGGAATCGTTTATTCATCATCAGTGATGTCAAAAGAATACACGAAAAAGGGGTACAATCAATTCCGCTGTTAAAATTACCCAGCTGAAATAAATCAAGACTGAAAAAGGTGACAGCTATTGTGAGACACACTGTAGATCAGAGTAATGGTCGCAGTGGCTCCAATCCCAACAGGAATTGTTTTTAATCCGTTTTTAATCCGTTTACCGTCGCGTTCAATCGGAGTTCAACATCAGAAGTACTGCCTATAATAAGTATATCGAGGATACACAAATTGCTATAACTAAAAACGAGGATGAACTTATTCAGACACTCCTGAAGAAGTGGCGTGAAACTCGTGACAAAAATTGAAAGTATCACATTCTCACGAGTTCACATAGAAGCTGGTTAGGGTTTGATCATAAGCCACGTAGACTCATTTCTGAAAAATCCCAGACCCCCCTCCCTCCTCGTAGACTTTTCTCCATACATTTTTTTGTAATTTTGTATGGAGCGTAGACTTTGGTCAAACCCCTTCCTCCCCCAGAGAAATCTTCGTGGTTTATGAATAACCCCTTAGCATATGCAATAACATGGCTGGTTCATCTTCCACCGTAGTCAATTAAATACCTTTTTGGGTATTTTCGTGACTTGGCCGGGGTTAGATTCGTACTAGTGACTTTGGCGTGAGGGGTATGGATGTTAACCACAACGCCGCACAGTGGGACGAATTTAAAAAGTGGGACATGGGTATTTGCGGCGAAACAATTAGGTGTGGTCCATTGATGTCTTTACAATGTTTCTACACTTTTTGAGTACTTTTATTTTTGTCTTAACATATTTGATTTAAGGGCTGTATACACCTAGATAAAAAAACTTTTTTATTTCTGGTTCAAATCGATAACTATGTATTAAAACATTGTAGATAAAGTCATTTCATGAAACTTTTTTTTACTTGTTTATTTTCCGTCGGCCTATTTCCTCACATGGTGACGATCACCGACGCCAGGGAGACGACTCCACCTCCTGGACCCTACCTAACGACTCATGACTATGAACCGGGACCAACGGCCTCACTTCCCTTCCGAAGGAAGACGTGACCAAGATTTTTTCGCCTCAGAAAAACCACCGACGTCGACTGGGATTGAACCCAGACCCACTGGGGTGCAAGTAGCAGTCACGCTTACCACTACACCACCGACGCCGGCTTTCATGAAACTTTGTAAAAACAAAACCTTTCTATCTCTTAACTGGACGAAGTTGTAGAGTGAAAAACAATGTTTGAGTACTTTATTTTTATGTTAACAAATTTGATTTAAGGGGTGTATACACCTAGATAAAAAATACCTTTTGTTATTTCTGGTTCAAATCGATAACTATGTATTAAAAAAATGTAGATTGAGACCATGAGACCAAAACTTTCTATCTCTTAACTGGACGAAGTTGTAGAGTGAAAAAGGCACATAAAATGTAATACCCTCTAAAACTCGATTTTTTATCATAACTTTTTATTTGAATTTTTCCCATTTTTTTATTGTTCTACAAAGTTTTAGGTATTTTTGCCCTCTTGGACCCCCTTATAATTTGTACATTATTTTGAAGGGTATCAATTGTTGATTAGATTAACATTAAGTTTAGCTGTTATTACTTGCTAATCTGTAATCTACACATCCTCAAAGATAACTCAAAAAGTTCAATAGAACCAACGTGCATCCTTTAAATTAATGATAATGATAACGATATGATTAGTTATCTTCTACAAAAACGTGTATTTTTAAAATACCTAAAACTTTGTAGAACATTAAAAAAATGGTAAAATTCAACAAAAAAAATATGACAAAAATTTTTTTTAAGGGAATTTTGCATTTTTCATTCCTTTTACACCCTTCAACTTCGTCCAGTTAAGAGATAGAAAGTTTTTGTCTTCTACAAAGTTTCATGAAACGACCTAAAACAATGTTTTAAAACCTAGTTATCGATTAAAATCAGAAATAAAAACAGTTAATTTTTTTATCTAGGTAAATACACTCCTTAAATCAAATTTGTTAGCACAAAAATAAAGAACTCAAAAAATTTAGAAACATTGTAAAAGACATCAATGGGCCACACCTAATAGTTTTGCTGCAAATACCCATGTCCCACTTTTTTTTTATTTCGTTCCACTGTGCGCCGGGGTCACTCCCATCTAAACTGATATGAAATTTTCGAAGTGTGTACGTCGTAGCTTACATGTTCTTTCTTAATAAACTTTCAATCATTATGATGATGACGATGATGATGAAATACTACCATCTATTGTAGCAAGGTAACTTTCCATAGCAGTGGAATAATCTGAAAAACGATTGGATCAGGATTCTATTGTTGTTTGTGATCATCAAGCTCCTGTATGAAGGGCCAAAAACGTTTGGACAGGCCCTTAAGCAGAGACACTTACGTGAAACCCGCGTATGTAGGGAAGAGAATCTCCTTCCAAAAACAAGTTCACACGCACTGCACTAGAATCAAGCCCTCGATTAACAGAATAAACCCAATAGATGGGGTCGAAGAGCCCGCCCTGTTAACAATAGGGAGGAGTCAGTCCCATGCTCCCTATCCAAATCGTTTCACTTGGGTGCCCTGATGGTCCCTCAATTTTCCCGTTATATATTAGGTCGTGGATATTCAGTGGATATTCAGTATTTGTAGTGGTCATTTGATTGCTTACCTTGAGTTAGAAAATTTGGCTGAAAGTGATATTGGTTAGGGTTATATATTTACTTATTGCTCTGTGTCGTTTCGTGGTTTCTAATATTGATGAGTTGTCTTTAGGCAAAAACCTATGATAGTCTGCGGCCCATGCACATTTGCTATTGCTCGAGGTCATAGGATAGGGAAGAGAACAGGAAAAAGAAGAGAATAGATTAGTTTCATGGTGATATTCTCATAACGGCCTTCATTTGTGACTATCAGGGCAATGATCCCCCATCTCATCTTCAAGTGATCAAGCTATCCATTTGGTTCAGGCACTTTTGAACGTTGATGCGGCAGCCGATTCACGCATGAAATTTGTCGCGTCCAACTCGCTATAACGCGCCCATGCACTTTTCTGAACCGAAGGGCAGGGTCCTTAATAAACTTTCAATCATGTAAGGTAACCTGTAATGGAACATCATGTTGTAGCAGAATTCTTACGAATGGCGGGATAAACTCCATAATTGATCATAATCTGACGTACGGAGAAAAAAAACTGCATCGAAAAACAATCATATCATTGCAAATAATATATAATTTCACCCTAGAGCCGTTATCGATTTCAGAACTGATGCAGATGTTAACCCAACAGCTATCAACTGCTCACACACGCCGATGACGCAGAATAAATTCGAATTACCAACGAAACTTGTGTTTATACGGTGACCGTAAAAATGAATAATAAATTGTGCGTGAAATTGCGTAACTCCCGCCTCTTGTTATGAATGTGCATCATATCCATTCTTTGAATTCAGATCGAATTAAGAAAATAAAGTCGAAATTGTCGAAAAATGGAACCCTGCATAAACCGTTCGGTTGAGTTGTTAAAATTTTCAGAGTGTTTAAACTCGCAGCCAAAGTTGCATAAGCGCGGCAGAAAATCCAACCTGAAACTCTTTACTGATACATTTTCATGCATGTTACTGTCTATCTCTCACCCGGAATGGGCTCCGGAGTTGAGTGATCTAAAGTGCAAAGTGGAAATGGTTGTTTGCCTACTCGCATTAGGTACCCTCGAACTACACATATCGTTCATCTACATCGGTTGTGCTTCAAACCGAATTTTAGTTCATTCGAATGATTCCTCCCACACCGGTATGTTTAGTTTACCGATAGTCAAGCGGCGGTAGATGAGTTTTGAAGAGGAAATCGTTTTTTTCCTGCTCCCGAAATCAACGAACTTTTACTTTTAACGAACATTAAAGTGCCTTTCTATGTTGGTGAAGTTTTCCATTCGTTTAGATGAGATTTAAATGTAGTTTGGAGCTGTTCTGATACGATTTTTTTTATGGGCTTTCTGTTCGAATAGTGGGTTGAGTGCTGAAGAATGCATGTCATCAATTAGTTCAATAACTCCCACTGAAATGGACGGTAAAAGAGATTATCCCTTGAGTATTTCACACTATTTTGAAATAAGAAAGGCATGGGTTGTAGACCAGTTCTAGACAAGAGCCGAAAAAGAAGTCATTTTTCCGTTTTTATCTGTCTGAAGCTGCAGCTACAAAGCGGCGCATAGTGGCACAATTCTGAAAAAATACGGTCAAAAACATTTTCACCCTTTTGTCACCTTTTTATTGACTAGGTGTCTTGAGAAGAGTTGCTTAAAATATAATTCCGCATCTTTTGAAAATAACACGCCTAACCTTTCATAAGGGCTTAACTATACTTTCAAATTCTAACTTCTTCCAGCTACGAGATAACAGGTCGTTGTCTTCGACAAAGTTTTAGATCAGATTATTTTAAGAAAAGTCGCTCAAGACACTAAGTTTTTAGAGCCTAACGTTAAAGAGATATAAATGGTTTTCTTTCAGCACTGTTTTTACCCTTCTTACATCGAAAATGAACTTAGCAAACATATTTAAAAAAAACTCGTTAAACTCTAGATATGACCAAATATACATGTAAAATTGCGCATTAGGAACCGCGCAAATTATGGTGCGTACACTGTACTGTAGAGATGGCGATGCAGATTATCTTTTCCAAATGAAGTGCTAGAGAGTTACCGTTCGTGGCAAAATTTCTCAGTATGTCATTCGTCGTCTTTTGACACTGTCATATTAGTTTTAATTTATGCCGCAATATGGCAGCACCATCTCTGAGGTACGAGCTGGATCTAACGTGATTATTTTGAATGCCTTTATTATATACAATTAACATCTTTGCTAAAGACAGCACCTACCTAGAGCACGATTTGGCAATTTAGATGGTGGCGCAATTTGGAACTAATCTGATAATGTCAAGTGACTATATTTTACATTCTCACAACTTTACTGAGAACGGCAACTCTCTAAAGCTTCATTTGGAAAAGATGTTTTACTACGGGGTCCGTTTTTTTCAAAAAACGACGTAAGAAAACCGCGTTATTTAAAAAACAACTTAAAAATAGTCAAGTCACAATATACGTGATAAAAATTTGATTGTTGGTGTTCATTGTACATTTGCCAATTTAGCCTCTGAACAATACTTTTTAGAACAAGAAAAATTGTTGTTTACAGTTTATTATATGTACTGATGTAATGATACTGATCGTGGATTTTGGTTGAAATCCAGAAATATGGGTATCCAACTTCTTAAAATGTCTTCAGCAAATTGACTTTTCTTGTTTTGGGTCCATCGGATGTATGATACTTCAAGTGGCCAGCCCGGAGGAGGTTCCCCAAGGGTCCGTGGCTGGTCATAGGCAGTTTTCAATGGAACCATAACAATATGTGTATCGAACTGCTTAGAATTTTCTCAAGCGTTTGTTCCTTGTAATCCTGAGTTCACCAGACAAGTAGGCCTTGGAGTGACCGTTTGTTCTTTAATCGGTCGTTCCGAAGGCCTGGAGTGGTCAAAAACATTTTCTGCAGTAAACCCTGACGATATGGGTATCAAAAATCATGAATTTTCTTCAGTAGGTTATTTGTCAACGTTTCGTGACCATTTGATGATTTGTCCCCGGACTGATTGTTCCGGAACAGGTTCCCGTGGGGCTTTGAGTGGCCAGAAAAATTTCAGAAGGAAATTCTGGCAATACGGGTATTAAAATACATTAAATTTCGTCAGTAGTATATTTGTCAACGTTTTAAGGCCATTTGATTATTTGTTCCTGGAATGTTTATTTCGGAACAGGTTCATGTGAGGCCTTGAGTGGTCATAGACATATTCAGAAGGAAGCACTGGCAATATGAGTATCAAAATTCATGATTTTTTTTTCAGTAGGATATTTCTCAACATTTTGTGACCATCTTATGATTTGACCCCGGACTGATTATTCCGTAACTGGTTCCCGTATCGCTTCGATTGGCCATAAACATGTTTAGAAGAAAGCTCTGGCAATATGGGTATCAACATTTATGAAATTTCCTAAGTAGGATATTCTCAACGTTTTATGGACATCTGACGACTTATTAATATAACGATCATCCTAGTACAGTTTCCAATATGCCAAACATTGCCAAGGTTTCTGGTTACTGAAAAAATTTCCTGAATGTTGATACCCATATTGGTGGGGTTTCCTTCTAAATATGTTCGTCGCCACTCTAGCCCTTCTGGGAACCTGTTCCGGAATAACCTGTCCGGGGACAAGTTGGCATATTGAGGTATATGGAATAGAAATGTATTTTAAGGAATTATTCCAAAGGTTTTGACAGTCTTTTCCAGAAATTCACTTGATATTCCCAAATAGTGTCTCCGTACCGAACCTCAGCCCCGTAAACCCGGATTTACGGAAACCAGATGAATCCAAACGGACGTTGCTGCCAATTTGCATAAAGCAGATGAGTTTTTGAATCTAACGGTGAAAACAAAACAAAAATCGGCCAATATTTGCCAGAGTGACAACCATTTGAAATTGGTGGGTACCCGGGCACACAACTGCTAGTTGGCGTTTAAATGGCTATACAATCCAAAGCTGGAGAGTAGGGTAGTATTTGAAATTTTGACAACAATTCAATTTAGTATATTGTATATTGTTTTTTTACCATATTTGAAGAAAGACAGAAGACGGCAACTCTCTAGCGTTTAATTTAGAAAATATAGACTGCAGCGCCATCTCTGCGGCATGATGTGAAACTAATTTGATTAGGTCAAAAGATGATGAATGACACACTGAGAAATTTTGCCCAAGACAAATACTCTCTATAACTACTCTGGACTGCTTTGCTCAAACATTGAATTAACAACCTCTATCCATTTGTAGCAGATTCCGGTGGCCAATGTAACTGGAACCATGTTTTTCCACCACCAATACATTTTTATGACCATATCCTTTCAATATAAATATGAAATAAAAAAAATTCCTTGGCTTTTTTACGTCGTTTTTGAAATAACGCGGTTTTTTTACGCGTTACCATTATCGTTGTAAAAAAACTTTGGAAAAACTTTGGATTGCTATTCTCTGCAAGAGATTAGGATACGCGGTTACAACCAAGCCCGACGTGGAACAGATCATCATCGACGTGGAAACAGCAAAATCACTTCGAACATTATTAAGGACGGACAGAAACAAAAACACAACAACAAGAAGGAAATTCGCATCGTTAAGGAGCTGAAGTCAAAGCCTGTTTTCTACCTTAAAGCAGACAAAGGTAACAGAGTCGTCATCATGGATAAGGAGAACTACGACAAGCAGATGGCTTCTAAGATCAATAATGGTCCTTATAGGCAGGTTCGGGTAGACCCCCTACCAAACATGGTGAAACACGTGGACAAAACACTAAAGGAGTGTAAAGCAATATAAGGGGATGCAGCAGTCCGTCTTAGCGAACCAAACCCCATCCTCCCCAGAATTAAAGGCTTCCCAAAAGTCCACAAACCCGGAAACGAAATGAGGGAGATTATTTCATCTGTAGAATCCAGCCCATAAACTATCAAAATGGCTAGTAAAAGAATTTCAAGGTATCTCCGAGCATTTCTCAACAAGCTCAGTTCGCAACTATCAAGAATTTGTACAACAGCTACAGTCATCAGGTCATTTAAATTATAATGAAGTAATGGTATCTTTCGACGTTATGGCCCTTCTCCCTAGTGTACCGATCAAGGACGCAATTAACTTTCTAGAAGATTGGCTTTTGAAACAAGGGGATGACATAACATGCAAGCAAAAGGTGCGGATTTACCTTAAGCTGACTCGACTTTGCATGGAAGAGAACTGCTTCACTTTCAGAGGTTCATTCAATAAAGAATTAAAAGGAGTCCTATGGGAAATCCTTTATCCCCATTCCTTTGTGAACTGTTTATGGCGAAACAATCCTAAAAGCGAAAGGATTACTCCCAACTCGTTGGTGGAGATACGTCGACGACATCTTCGCCGTAGTTAAACAGGACGATCTCTCCCTAATTCTCCAAGAAATCAACAATCTCCACAAAGACAATAAGTTCAGTCATGAAATAGAAAGGGATGGAAACTTGCATTCCCCGACCTTCTAGTAGTGGAAGAATCATACCTAAGCCGAAGTTTTGTTCAGAAGGCCAAAACTAAGGCTGGGCTTCGAACGTTCAAGGTACAAAAGGCCCCTAATCGCGACGAGAAGCAGAACAAGTCCGCCAAAACCCGTGCCAGGAAGTTGTACCTCAACATGCTGACGAAAGTTGAATGGTACATCATGGACGACGAAACATATGTGAAGGCCGACTTCAAACAGATCCCCGGCAACCTGTTTTTCACGGCCAAGGATAAGTTCAGCGTTCCGGAGCATGTCCGCACTCAGAGGATGTCCAAATTTGCGAAAAAATTCCTGGTTTGGCAAGCCATCTGCACGTGCGGGAAGCGGAGTGCACCTTTCGTGACCCAGGACACGATGAACGGACAGGTGTACATAAAAGAGTGCCTCCAGAAGCGGCTGCTTCCTCTCCTGAAGGCCCACAACGTCCCAACAATCTTCTGGCCGGATTTGGCCTCATGCCACTACTCAAAGGACGTGCTGAAGTGGTATGCGGACAATAAGGTCAATTTCGTGCCGAAAATGTTCAACCCTCCCAACACTCCGGAGCTCCGCCCCATCGAGAAGTACTGGGCGATTATGAAGCAGCACCTTCTTAAACGACCTAAGGTAGTGAAGACAGTCGAGGAACTGAAGAAAGTATGGGTTTACATGCAAAAAACGGTTGATTCACAGGTTGTGCAGAATCTTATGGCCGGGGTTTAGGCCAAGGTGCGGGCATTTGCGTATGGACTGTAAATAAAATACGAATAAAATGGTAAAATGAAGTTTAATAGTTATTTCTCAATCCCTGAAAATTTGATGGCAATCGGATGAAAACTCGAATTTTGCGAATCAATTTTGTGTGTGGCAATTTCATCGTGGACACCCTTTAGTATGGAACCTTGTAAAAATTGACTAATTAGAGTTGATAAATTCACCAAATGCTTAAACATTTTATATTGCTTAGATTTTTTTTGTATGCGTTACCTTGCCATGTAATGGTCAAAATACAGTTTATTAAATTTTGAGTATTTACACCAGAAATTGTGAATTTTTTGAAAAACTGCCATATGATTACTTTTTGCCCAAAACGTAAAATGTGATTTGAATAAGTTTGTTAAGTTGTTCCGTTCAGGAGTTATCGCCGAAAACAACCCGTGTTAAAAAAAACCGTGCAAAAAAAACCTTAGTGTATGCGGCAGGTGGCGAAGGTATTCTTCGAGGCGAGTTATTACTACGAGACACTGAAGAAGTCTGCACATTATAGATGAAATACGCGTAGCTGTCAAGTTGGAATTAAATGGAAAATATTATTTTTTCTTGTAATTTCTAGTGTAATAAAAACAGTTTTAAGGTAGTGCTGAAAGAAAACCATTTATATCTCTTTAACGTTAGGCTCTGAAAACTTAGTGTCTTGGGCAAATTTTCTAAAAATTATTTGATCTACAACTTTGTCGAAGACAACAACCCATTACCTCGTAGGTGGAAAAAGTTAGAATTTGAAAGTGTAGTTAACCCCTTATGAAATGTTAGGCGTGTTTTTTTTTTCAAAGATGCGGCATTATATTTTAAGCAATTCTTCTTAAGACACCTAGTCGATAAAATGATGACAAAAGGGTGAAAATGTTTTTGACCGTATTTTTTCAGAATTGTGCCACTGTGCGGCGTGAACTTTATTCAAAACTGACGGACTAGGGCATCGTCGATGTCAAGTTGCCATGAACAGATGTTGTTAAAAACAGGCAGCTTGGATTGTGTTACTGCTGTCATTTGACGGATGAACCAACAATCAATACGAAACTAGCGATTGGAAATTGGCTCACTACTTTAGAACCCCATTGATCATAAATACACCAGAGAGTACCCCATTGTAGCGCTTTTCGGTACTAGAATCTTTGTTTTTGTTTGCACAGAATATTTGATGGGTTGTTCGTTGTGAGAAAAAAATTACTCCTTGACAATCCAGCCCCTGGACGAAACCCCACTGTCAACGCTGACCCAGCTTTATGGGTTCCACTTAATTCATATGCAGGCTGTCAGATGTCTACACGACGCTTCCTTTCCCTACACCAAAAAGGAAATGAGGGAAGAACGAGAAATTTGTTGCCTGTCCTTGTACCTACCAGTTTTCCTTTGTCGCCATCAGTCGGTCGGTAATGTTGGTTGTCCGGCACGGAAATGGGAAATAAGCTTGTTCATAATTTTGTTCAGATCTGTCAGCCGGTGTTCGTCCGGAAAACTCATGGCTCGGTTCTGCTCCGTCTACCAGTGGATTTTGCCAAACTGTCTTCAACTGACAACGGCGGAGCCGGACACGGGAGGAAGTTTTAAATTTAGTCTGATTAGTGTGTGACTCAGAATTTGTTTCGTTAATTTAACGATATGAGTTAGTCTCTTTCGTTGCAATGGGCAACCAGCAAGTCTGAGCTTAAGGTCCCGCGAAGCTTGAACGATAGCACTCTTCATTATGGGCTACCAAACTTTGTTTGCAAAATAAATTCCAGACTCTAGTTTCATCAAAGTTTCAAAGTCTTGCTGGCACACCAAAGCTCTATGATAAGCTTTTCTCTCTACGAAAAAAAACAAAGAAACTTTTCCAATCAGCCATTAGTCAATTTAAGACCGTTCGCAGACGAGCAGCACTGCGCTGGCAGTTTCGAAATTTCAAGAGGCCGCTAGATAGATGCTAATCTAGGCTTAGTCAAAACTGATTGAATTCTTGTTATTTTTGTAAGAACGATGGCATTTGGAAATAAAACCATCATAATTCGGGTGGTTGAAAATATCGTTCCAGTTCCAGCTTATTCAATTGAGAAGTGATCTTTGGTATAAGGACTGTTAATTCAAGAAAGTGGACTTCTGTTAATCAATGGTTTAAGGTTTAAAATTTACTTTAGCCACACACCTGAAAAGCGAAACAAAAGTGAAAAATTTCGAACGAGGGTTGAAGCCGCTCATCAACTCGCAAATTAGTTCTACAATGGTCTTCCGGAAAGTTTTTGTTTCGAAAATAGGCAAAAAGCGTGAAGAGCTTTAAATCTGCTGTGTTCAAGATTAATAAGAAGTTTGGAAAGGATGTTCTCTTGAATATTTACCGAAATATGGGGCAACCGTAGAAAGTGGGCAACCAAAAATATGAAATGGCAGCGGTACGCCATTTGAAATCACATAAACCATGTTCCGCTCGTGAAATTGCCATAAAAGTCGACATTATCGTCAAAACTGTGCAGAATATCAAAAGCGTAACAATATCAGAACCTAACTACAAGAAGCAGAAAGTACTCATAAGGGCGGATTCACAGAGAGCTTCTTCAAAAATACGGTCATGGAACTTGTATGACGTTCTCCTCCAAAAGCCGAGACATATGGTAATTTGAATACCAGCCCACGTAACATTGCCAAAACCATCCAGCTTTATTAAGTTTTATTAAAGTTTTATGAAAGCCATTTGAAATCAATTAGGTTTTATTATGGCAGTAAGAGGTGCCAATTGGTTTTAAATTTTAATTTATGAAAACCTACATAGCTTCTTTACAACGATCTTAAAACCTTCTCTTCTAAAGTTCCTTTAACTCCTATCAAAGGTTTTATTTCGACTTTATGAACTCGTAAAATGCCATTTTGAAATGCTATTTTAAGACTCATTCAAATTATTCTATTATGGTCAGTTGTAAAAGCTTTTTAAATCTATTTTGCCTCCAGTAAATGCATTAAACGGCAAATTGGCATTGAGGAAAGTCACTAAATGACCAAATAGTTTTATTGTATTGCAAAGATAAATTGGCATTTGGCAAAACTGTGATTTCTTTTAATCGCCATATTGAAGTACAGGTATACCTCGATAGTACGTACATCAACTTTCTGAATTCAAACCGCATTTGCATATAACTACTGTGTGTATCTGAAAACTTATATAATTAAAAGAAAGAGCAATATTCACCATAAAATTAATTGCGCATATGATTTGGAGCATGATACGCTATGAAAAAACTCAATTCAACGTTGAAAATTACAGGAAATAATGCATCAAAAAACGGTTTCCCATCATTGTTTTGGACAGAACAGCTATCTGCTCACCACGCTTCTACTACATTGGAGTTGCTCAAGGAGGAAAGAAGGATCGAAGAGAAGCAAGCTCTTTTGACTGCTCTTTTGCTTTTCATTTATATACACTAAGGTTTTTTTTTTACACGGGGGATACGTACCGTGTTAAAAAAAACCGTGTAAAATAAAAGCGCGTTAATTCCGGAATCCGTGTATAAAAAATCGTGCTAATTCCGAAAAACCGTGTAAAAAAACCGTGCTAGTTCCAAATTTGCCGATGACTAGAACTATCCATCTTATCAGAATCTCGAAACAGAACAAGTTGCAAATGCTTAATTTTGCATGCTCACTAGCGCCACGAAGCGGTGGAAGTCCGAATGGACCGGTTCACCTTTCGAATGTCCTTGTCCTTCTGAACAACTTCGCTCAAGACCGCACCTTTTCAGATATTAAGGGTCCCGAGATATGCCATCATGAATTTACTTGTATTATCCCCACTTATCCTGTAACTTGTTTTGCTATCCATTCAACAGTTTAGAAAATTTTTTAAGTGTTTTTCGTTGCAAAAGACTTAGCACGTTATCAAAGTTATTTTTTACACGGACTTCGAAATTAGCACGTTTTTTTACCCGGTTTTTTGGAATAAGCACGGTTTTTTTTAAACCGTGTAAAAAAACCTTAGTGTAAATTTGTGAATTTGTTCGAAAATGAAACAGGTGTCCTATTTCTTTAACAAACAATCTTTAGTTATGCTACAGAAATTTTCCATAAGCACTGATAACTAGCATTTTCGAGAGTTATTATGTCGATTTACTAGAGAAACGACAACAACAAATTCAGTGTTTCTTTTGTAGTTCTCACATAATTTATAGAGGGCCTAGGGCAGTTTGTGTTCACAGCCAGTTGAGTGACAATTCCTAGATGTGAAAATCGTGTCTGGGACTCAATACGTTTTAATGAGAAATGATTCAAAAATCAAACGTCATAAACAACAATCTCGTGATTTCAGAACCACCAATGTCAACACAAACAACACCAAACATTCGCTATCTGTTTTTGTTTTAAATAAATATGCTACTAAACGTGCACTGAAAATTTATTTTCGAAAAAGTAGCTTTCACGCGTTTCGCAAACATGGATTTTGTACATAGAACAAATGCCTCGTATATTGTTTGAAGCATTCATAATGATTTTAATCTAGTGAAATGCTATCATTACACCTTTTTTTTAAAAATGCACGAAATGAACTTCGTGATGACCAGCCAATCGCTGTTTCTCTATTATACCGCATTCATGCGTGATGGTGTTTCCAGAGCTTAAAAATATCATATTCAATTTTAATATTGCACCCTAACTGAGACAAAATGTAGGCTATCACGCACTGTTCCTAGCGAAAATGAAGTAAACAAGTAAACACAAGTAAACACAAATATGCCTTCACGAATCTCTTGTGTAAGGTGAATCAATTTGTTTTGTGTGGCTTTACTTTCATCATTCATTCGTTACAGAAAGCAGTGAATGTACATAAGCGCAAACAACTCATTCAATTTCAACGTTCTACCGTGAAAAAGAAAGAACAGTCATTCATTTGGAGAAGCAATGAAGTGAAAACACCAACACTTCTCGAATCGATCCTGCAAATGCCTTTTCTCGATCTCGAACCACAAACTCTGTCGCGATTTCGGCCATTGCTGCGCCTTTTTGGCTTCCTTTGCCTGCAGCCATGTTCGGGAATATCTGAAGAAAAAAAATCCTGTGGCAGAAAAATTCACTCACGAACGCGAAAATGAATGACTGGTTACCAGAACATTCAGTCAACCAACCAAAATCTCTTTAAGCTTGAATAGTCAGGTATGTGCTTTGCTGCGGTGTGAATGACTTGTGTGGACAACGGAACGACTGAGCACAGCAAAATAAGTAAACCCGAATGTATTGCGTGACTGATAGAACCAGCGTTGCCAAGTGTATTTTTACAAAGTCAGGAAGCATGTGAAATAAAAATCAGGATAAAATCAGGATTGCCATTTTGTGTGTACAAAACTGATGTTGATAAAAAATATCGTTTATTAAAAACCAATTTATATTTATCTCTTTCAATTTCATATATGGTAAAGTTGTATTTTGTTTTTTTTTTTGCGAAAGCTTAACTTAATTAGCTGTTTGAGACCTGCGAGAGAGTGATATAAAAAACTAAAAAATTAAAGCGCGAAGTTTAAAATGTCTTGTATCGTTTTGGTAGAAGAGCGGGTCAGAATAGATTTTTTATTGGATGATTTTTGACAATTCCATTCCAGAGTAGCCAACTATTACAAGCTTTGGCAAAACGCCCTTATTCTGATTAGTTTATTTATTTCGATTAAAATTAATTTGGATTGATAAAAATTACGAAAATCAGGAAAAATCAGGATTTTTTTTATCAAAATCTGGAAATAATTGGTGCTTGTCAGGATTTCAGGCAAAATGCTAAAAAATCTGGAAAATCCTGAAAAATCAGGAACATTGGCATCGCTGGATTGAACGAAATGAAGAGAGCGAAAAATGTACACACTAAATTTTTTTTTTACTCGTCATTCTCGACGGGTGTCAATTCTTTCAAGCTCTGGGTGTTTCTGCTGGTATGGGTGGAAATATTTTATCAAACCCAAACTAAAAATTAAAGCGCTTCCGAGAGCTATAACTTCATGCTAATGGATCAAACATATTCTCACGAGTCAGCGTGGCCTAGTGAGATCAACCATGGATTCAGAATCAGCACTTTCCAAATGTGTAGGTTCGAACCCCATGTCAGAATCATTAAAAAAAAACGCTGAACAACTCTATGTGGTTGCACTTTTTTGTCAATTACATTTTGAGTCAATAAAGTAGATCTATCAGTCCTTCATGCAACCACCAGAGAAACGTTTCTTTTTTATTTGTGACCTAATATTCGTAGCTCATTGTATTGTATTCGTACAATGTACGAATGTTCTTTCTGTGTCAACAAAAGCTTCGTGCTTTTGACAGTAGCGCGTGTGCCATTAATTACGAATGTATCTTCGTAAAAATAACAAATCAGTTTCGTTGCAGAAAACAACGAATGGATTCGTGAGTGTTACCTTTGATTTTGTAATATAAACTAAAATTAACTTTCAGTGTGTAGCTACCGGCCTTACAATTTCGCAGCATGTGACTGTTTTGCGAAAAATGTACATTTGCCACCACAGATCCTAGAAAGTAATGCAGCGATAAATCGACTAGCTATCTATCTTGGCAAAGGTTTTAAATCTCTTTTTTCTAATTACAGACTGTCCCGATAATTATATATACACCAATGATTAACCGTCAATTCGAAATGCGGGCAGTATTCAACCCATAAATGAAATTTTATTTGCACAAACGGTGCACCTTCAGTGGTCTTTCGATCAGAAAACTGGCTAATGATGGAGGTGCGAGTGTCGGAGCAATTCAAACCGCATTACGGAAGTATCAACAACAGTGCTCTTTCGTAGATACCCCGAGACGGGGTAGATAACCCGGTCCTGCTGGCCCTACAATCGAAAGAAAGGCAAGGGACTATTTCAAACGTCATCCTTCAGCATCAGTCTGAGATGTGGTGAAAAAGCTAATTACTTCGGCGACTAATGTTATGCGTGCCAAGGAGAGAATGGGCCTGCAGAGTCGTCGAAAGCAGAAACAGCAGAAACCGAGACCACAGTTTTATACCTCGCCGAAGGGCCAGGATGATCCTGGATCAATGAAAGCCATTTACACCGAAACATTCGGCAAGAAGGTAATGGTGTAGCACGCCATATGCGGATGTGGACAAATTATCTCGTCCATTCATTACGATCATTACACAATGAATGGTCAAATCGACGTGAAGGAGTGTCTGCAAAAAAGTTTGCTACTCTTGATTAAGCAGCATAACAAGCCTAATATCGTTTGGCCTGATCTTGCTTCCTGCCATTAATCTAAATATGCACTAAAGTGGTACAAACGGAACAATGTCGTATTTGTACTAAAGGAGATGAATCCACCAAACTGCTCAGAAATTGGCCCCATCGAAACTTTCTGGGCTTTGACGAAGACACATGGTACCAGCGGATAGTGTTGAAATATTTAAGAAACATTTGCCAAACGTGGTGAAAATGATAGAAGAAAGCAGTGTGTGTAATTGGTAAACTAGGAGAACTTAAAATTAACACTTCATTCATTTTAAATTCTCCTAGTTTTCCCAATCAAAATCGTTCTACTAATACGCTCAAAAAAGTTTTTTTTTTAAAATAGTGTTTAAAAAGAGTGAAAGTGACTGTGTGTAAGCTTATGAGTAGTGTTATGGGAAAAGTTAGAAAAGTCGCCTACCCATCGAATATTTAAGCAAATCGAAATGAAGATGGAAAGAAAAAATTTCATTTTCTAAAATAATCAAAAATCACAGTATGGTCTTTTTTTATGTGTATTTTTATTTCTCGGAACAGTCTAAACGTAGACTCCATTCCAGAGATGGAATTTTGCACTAATGTTACGCCGGTGCGTGAGATTTGTACCTTCACAGAGGATACAACCATAACTCACCTCAAATAAAGCAAAGTGCTCTTTTATTCGGTGAAAAATAGACTGAGTGGGAGTGTGCACCGGTGCACAGTGGGCAAAAACTGATGAAAACTAAGGAAAAAATCTGTTACTTTTGTCGCTCATGAGCACGGCCTATAAACAAGGCCATTTCCGGTTGTAAATTGTCTGGAGAATCGAATGAAACTGGTTCCAATCACCGCACAGATATGGTTGTGGAGTTATAGAGCTTATTTTACCCCACTTCCCCTTATGTTCTTGAATAATTAATAGACATCTTTGGACGGAGAGGCTAAAGATCAACAAAATAGCGCTAGTCCCGTCTGAAATTTCCTGTAGAATCGAATAGAGGTTTTGTCACCACCGCACGGCTCTGTGAACGAAGATATGGCTGGTTTTACCCCACTTCCCCTTGTATTCTTTAATAGTTTACAGATATCTTTGCACGGAATGGCTCAAGATCAACCAAATAAAGCTTATCTCATGTCAAATTTCCTGAAAAATTGAAAAGAAGTTACATCATCTACAGCAAGGCTTTGTGAACAAAGATATGGCTGATTTTACCCCACTTATCCATATATTCTTGAATAATTTTAAGATATCTTTGTTCGGAGTCGCTCAAGATCAACAAAATAGGACTAGTCCTATGTGAAATTTCTTGAAGAATCAAATAAATGTTGTTTTATATACCGCACGGCTTTATGAACGAAGATATGACTGATTTCATCCCACTTTCCTTTTATTTCTAAATAATTTATAGATATCTTTGCAAAGAGAGGCTCAAGATCAACGAAATAGTGCTAATCCCATGTGAAATTTCCTGGAAAATTGAATAGAAGCTATTGCGACCATCGTACGGCTCTGTGGGCGAAGATATGGCTAGATTTACCCCACTTCCCCTTATATTCTTGAATAGTTCATAGATATCTTTGCTCGGAGTGGCCCAATATCAACCAAATAAAGCTTATCCTATGTAAAATTTCTTACAGAATCGAATAGAATTATGTTTCATCTATCATAAATTATTCAAGAATATAAGGGGAAAAGGGGTAAAATAAGCTCTATAACTCCACAACCAGAGCTCGAAGAAATTGACATCCGTCGTGAGTAAAACAAATATTCAGTGTGTACAATTTTCACTTTCTTCATTTCGCTCTATCAGTCACGCAATATATTCGGGTTTACATATTTTGCTGTGCTCAGTCATTCCGTTGTGCTTGTGTTCCACACAACTCATTCACACCACAGCAAAGCACACGGCTATTCAAGCCTCAAGAGATTTTGGTTGCTTGACCGAATGTTCTGGTAATCAGTTATTCATTTTCGCGTTCGTGAATGAATTTTTCTGCCACAGGATTTCAAATATTCCCGAACATGGCTGAAAGGAAAGGAGACCAAAAGGCGGAGCAATCGCTAAAGAGTTTGTGGGGCATTTGTTCGAGAAAAGGCATTTGCAGGATCGATTCGAAAATTTTTGGTTTTTTCCACTTCATTGATTCTCTAAATGAATGACTGTTCTTTCGTCTTCACGGTAAAACGTTGAAATTGAATGAGTTGTTTACGCTTACGTACATTCACTGCTTTCTGGAACGAATGAATGATCAAAGTAAAGCAACACAAAACAAGTTGACTCATCTTGAACAAGAGATTCATGAAGACAAATTTGTGTTTTCTTCATGTTCGCTAGGAACAGTGCGTGATGACTAATATTTTGACTCAGTTAGGGTGCAATTTGAGAGTTGAATATGATATTTTTAAGCTCTGTCCACAACCATATCCGTGCGGTGATTGAAACCTGTTTCATTCGATTTCCGAGACTGCTTTCAAGCGGAAATGGCCTTGTTTACAGGCCGCGCTTAAATGCGACAAAAGTTACAGATTTTTTCCTTAGTTTTCATCAGTTCTTGCCCACTGTGCGGTGATGGGATTACCTGGAGTGAGTGAACCACACTCTCTTTAAAGTGATCGCGCTCATGTGCTCTCATCTGTCTTCGCCCACGTGCTCTCGCCTGCGATCACTGCCGCGTCACTAGGCCGAGGACGCACCAATGCTCTTTCTGTGATTCGCTGGTGCGATTGAAAGTTAAAACATCGTCGGAGTTACAGAAAATGTCCGGAAAAAGGAAGCGGGAAGAAACATTATTCTTTCTTCCTTTGTTAAAGGGTGTCCACGATGAAATTGCCACACTATGAAATTGCTCTAACTTTTTAACCGTTGGGTAGAATTTAATGAAAATTTGGGTGGATTTAGTTCATAGTGCATTATTTACACCCTGCAAGTTTTAAAGTCCTGTGATCAAAACTCGAAAGAACAGCTCGTGCGTGATAAAATCTTGCGCATTCATCACGAGAACAAGGATCTCTCGCATCGTTCCATCGCTAAAACGTTGGGTATCGCGAATTCCACGGTGTCGTGAGTGATTAAGCGGTTCGAGGAACGGTTGACCATCGATCGGAAGCCCAGAAGTGAAGGAAAAAGTATTCCGTACAACACCAAAAATCACAACCGCGTAGTTGGGGCCTTCAACCGAAATCCGAACGCCTCCGTTCGGGATGTGGCTAAGAAGCTGCACCTAAGCCGAAGTTTTGTCCAGAAGGCCAAAACTAACGCTGGGCTTCGAACGTTCAAGCAACAAAAGGTCCCTAATCGCGACAAGAAGCAGAACAAGTCCGCCAAAACCCGTGCCAGGAAGTTGTACCTCAACATGCTGACGAAAGTTGAATGCTGCATCATAGACGACGAAACATATGTGAAGGCCGACTTCAAACAGATCCCCGGCAACCTGTTTTTCACGGCCAAGGATAAGTTCAGCGTTCCGGAGCATGTCCGCACTCAGAAGATGTCCAAATTTGCGAAGAAATTCCTGGTTTGGCAAGCCATCTGCACGTGCGGGAAGTGGAGTGCACCTTTCGTGACCCAGGACATGATGAACGGACAGGTGTACATAAAAGAGTGCCTCCAGAAGCGGCTGCTTCCTCTCCTGAAGGCCCACAACGTCCCCACAATCTTCTGGCCGGATTTGGCCTCATGCCTCTACTCCAAGGACGTGCTGAAGTGGTATGCGGTCAATAAGGTCAATTTCGTGCCGAAAATGTTCAACCCTCCCAACACTCCGGAGCTCCGCCCCATCGAGAAGTACTGGGCGATTATGAAGCAGCACCTTCTTAAACGACCTAAGGTAGTGAAGACAGTCGAGGAACTGAAGAAAGTATGGGTTTACATGCAAAAAACGGTTGATTCACAGGTTGTGCAGAATCTTATGGCCGGGGTTAAGGCCAAGGTGCGGGCATTTGCGTATGGACTGTAAATAAAATACGACTAAAATGGTAAAATGAAGTTTAATAGTTATTTCTCAATCCCTGAAAATTTGATGGCAATCGGATGAAAACTCGAATTTTGCGAATCAATTTTGTGTGTGGCAATTTCATCGTGGACACCCTTTATGTAATGTCAAAGGGAATTTGCAATCACTGCTGTATATTAGCGGAAGAGCCCACGCCAGTGAGCTCACTGGCGTGCACGCGTCAGAGAATTTATCAGCATTCGCTTCTGTAAATTTGAGAGCTCTTCTCCTCACTCTAGAGCGATCGAGTGTAGTGTGAATAAAAACCATTTTTTCCACTCACATGCGCAACCCGCATGCAAACACGGGGGTGAATATAAACAAGAGAGAAGAGCTCTTGTTAAGGTACACGGCCAGCCGTTTCAACTCAGTTTTGAGTCGTTTTTGCGAAGCTGAGAAAACAGTTGTGTTGAAAAATTTAAAAAATATTGGCCACAAGTGGTGAAAATGGTAGGAGAAAGCACTGTGCAGAAGCTTATGAGTATTGTTACGGGAACAGTTAGAGAACTCACCTACCCTACGCCTACCCCTAAATCAAGCAAATTGAAATGAAGATGGGAGGAAAACATTGTTTTTTGCTATGTTTGAGAAGAAAATAATCAAACATCACAATGTGGTATATATTTTTTTTTGAGCAAGAAAGTGTATTTATATTTTTCGAAACATTCTATACGTAGATTCCATTCTACATCGACTGACGGAATCTAAATTCTCTAGTCCACCTCAACCACTCAATCCAGTTACATCTACTTTAATCAACTTCAAACAGTTTAAGAATAAAATATGCTTCTAACCAAGGACTGAACTTAATAGAAAGGACTCAGATTTATCATTGCAATCCATACGAGTTCAAATATTTGGAAAAAAATATCGTCTCTTTTTAACGCATTGTCAAAACCCATAACTCTTCCTGCAGTTAAAAATACTTCAACGAGTCCCCATTTCAATGCCTCCTAATATGCTGAACAGACACTGGCCTTGACATTTAGAATGATAAGAATCTGCAGACTTTCTTCGCTGAATAATCGAAATTTGAAATCAGAGGCTATGGCAAGGCAAAAATTAGAAATAGCACGCTCCGACCTCGGCTCGTTTCAAAGCGAAGCCACTGGCTCCAGATGTTCATGATTAATTTCGGTCGTTTTTCATAATATGTTAAACTCATTGCCATTATGAACGGTTTCCATAATCAACAACAAATTATCAACCGTTAAAAAATAACGACGGTCTAGGAATTATATTCAAGGGATACGGGACGGTCCTCACCTCACGTTTTCGAAGATATAATCTCAGCTTCTATTAGAGATATTAACAAGCGAACCAAACGAACTTCATATTCAAAATCACGAGGTGTATTAATTAGAACGAGAAAAAGATAGCAAAAATCGCGCAAATCATTTGTATCACCTTACAGAAGTCATTTATCAATCAATAACCCTCGTAGCGCCATCTATTAATAAATTTCAACATAGGTAGCGCATCCACACAAACATTTGACGTGGGTTGTGTTTGCTATTCACGACGAAGCGCTTCAATTTACTGCACACTTGGCCACATGCCGAACAATCTACCATCAATCTGCCTCTCGGAAATATTTCCATCATGTCGAAAGCTTCCACAAACTAATATTCACATTCAATATATCATTAGCATTCCTTGGAGGAAACCTGATACCACCAGCCAGCAGGGCCGCCGCCGACACTAAGGCCTTCGGTGTCCGTTTTCCTCCATTTCCGGGAAAGTCATATTTCACGGTAACAATAGACCCAGCGCATCCCAGCGCGTTTCGGTGATTCGAATAACTTCTGGAAATCGACCGAATCTTCTGCACAATCGCTCATACAGCCTTCGTTCGCCGTTGCTGTCCTCGGATACAGGAGTATGTCATGCCACATACCCCAGTGTGAGTGGTGCTGTACATCATTTCCAAAAGGACGCATGTCAGAGCGATAAAATTGTACGGCGAAAGCGATAAATCGAGCGGAAATGTCTCCTTTCTTGAGCTTTCGTAGAAGGTGGGTGGTGGTACTCGTGAATCCCCCCCCCCCTTTCACTGTGAAGAGATTCTTCGAACAAGAACGAGCCGTATTTTGGGAGCTTTTATGGATTCGTTTCATTGCCCGGTGGGGAATCCGTATCTTAAACCGATTTGCGAGCGTGTGTATGCTAAACTGGATGTCTTGGGAAAATTTTGATTAATATGTTGTATTCAAATATGATACAAACGGTGTCCTTTGTGGCGTGGAAGGTTCTACTGCTTTTTTTCTGTGAACCTGACAGATAATCGATTGTTGGCCGTTGGTGTGTCCATCACAACACCACCCGTCGTTAGCAGGCCAAGTTTTACAGGTGCGAACAGGTCAGCACCATCCAATTAAATGAAGGGCTGAGCAAGCCATGCCCAACCCAGCTCAATTTGTCATTTCGCTGATGGTTGTTATATCCATAGGTACCAGCTGTGAAGGTTTTGCAAACAAGGAGAGTGGCAATCTGTATCCGGTAGGTTACATTAGTTAAATTTAGTTCAAGAGTTATGGGGAGTATCCCCTGTACACCGGCAGATGATAGATTTTATTGCAGTTCTGTAATATATTTCAGCAATGGATGTAAGGGAAACCGCATGTACAGAAGGTGCGATAAAATTTCTGCGGTCCAATGTAAGATAAAAAGAGATGTGATTTAGGGAGACTTTGATTACGCATTTGATAAAAAATAATCAAAAATAAACAAAATGACGCATCGCACAGTGGTAAAAAAGTGCCCGAAACGCGAAAGAATTCTATATCTCAGCTCGGAGTGAAACGATTTCTGTAAATAAGCTCATTTTACCCTGGTTTCCCTAATATTTCCTTGTTTATCAGAAATGTATTTGCTCGTTGTGACTCAAGAACAACAAAATGATGCTAGTCCTATGTAAACTTTCAAGGAAAATCGATTGAAGTAGGGTTTGTCCACTTAACGGCTCTGTAAATGATAATATGGCTGATTTTACCCCGATTCCCCTAATATTTTTGTGTTTTTCAAAATTTCTTTGCTCGGTGTGACTCAAGATCAATAAAATAATGCTAGTTCTTTGTAAAATTTTCTGCATCAATTATTCAAGCAATTTTACATAGAACTAGCCTTACTTTGTTGTTTTTGAGTCACACCGAACAGAGCAAATCTCTGAATAACACACAACTATTAGGGGAATCGGGGTAAAATCGACCATATCTTCGTACACAGAGCTGTGCAAAACAAAAACAAAACTAATTCCAATCGATTCATCAGCAAGTTTTACATATGTCTAGCCTTAATTTGTTGATCTTGAGTTGCTCCGACCAACGAAATTTATGATAAACACAAAACTATATAGGGATTCAGGGTAAAATCAGTTATATCTACGTTCACAGAGCCGTGTGGTAAATGAAACTAATTTCAGTGGATTCCCGAAAAAAATTTACAAAGAACTAGGTAGCATTATTTTATTGATCTTGAGTCACACCGAGCAAGGAAAATTGTGAAAAACATGAAAATGTTAGGGAAATCAGGGTAAAATCAGTCATATCTTCATTCAAAGAGCCGTGCGGTGAACGAAGCCTACTTCAATTGATTCTCCTAAAAATTTTACTTCCATAGGACTAGCATCATATTGTTGATCTTGAGTCACACCGAGCAAATAAATTTCTGAACAACAAAGAAATATTAGGGGAACCAGGGTAAAATGATCTCATTTGCTCCCCAAGCAGATCCATTTGGCCAATGAAACCACGTTCATTTGATTTCTTTGAAATTTTACTTTGAGTAAAGGTAACATTTACAGAAACCGTTCCACGCCAAGCTGAGATATATAATTCTTTCGCGTTTCGAGCACTTTTTTTCCACTGTGCATCGGATTACCAACGATTCGACTGCAATTTTAACAGTAGCCGTCTGCGAGAATGGACTATGCGATAGTTAATTCGACCTTCGATAGCCGGCGTCATCGGGCGGTGAGGCGTAGCACCTCCCTCATTTACTGAATTTTAGTTTTCGGTTGGGAATCTACAATCGATAATGTAAGACATATTTATGCCATAGTCAAACAGACACATCCCCTTGAACGTTTCGTAGAGTAAAATCTTATTGCGAGAACACCAATGCCATCTATTGAGTACAATATGATGTGTTAGAAACTGAACAATCGTCGATCGTACGTAAATATCAAACATCATATGAAAAACCCGAATTAATCCATCGATGGTGAGACTGAACCCTTCTTACACTTCACTAAGATTACAAACTCAAAAATGGAAAATATGGTACTGGATACTTATTTCCATCAATAAATAAAGGAAATTCCAGAGGAATGTGATATTCCATACATTCAGTTTATGAAATAAATTATTCGACAATCCTTAAAAAAGAGTGTCTCACATGGATACCATCAACTTTATGAATTAGTTTCAATTCTCTGCAAATCGAAATGCATCAGCTAGACGGAAAATGCGCAGCTGCTGAGTTTAGCAACAAATCGGTGCAACTGTCGCCCTTTCTCCATCTCTTCACACCTCTTGACCCTGAACGTTTTGTTCGTCGGTTTCATGAAAATATTGGCAATAACGTTTGCATTAAAAAAATGTACGAGAATTCCAGATTTTTCATGGGTTTACCTTCACTCGCACTGACGAAACTACCCATGTAGCATCAACCATAGTAACCCCTGAGTCGGCAGACAAAATTTGACAGCTCTATCAGTCGAACTCTAACCGTGATGGCAAAAACAGTGAAGCAACTCCGTTCAGAAGTGTGCGCGTTCAAAGAACGGCACCCCGCCGTGTCGAAAACGGATATCGTGCGGCACTTTGTGGACGCCGGATACGCCTGTTCCGGCATCTACAACATCTTGGCACTATTAGACAACAATCAAAGCATCGAAAGAAAGCCCGGTTCCGGACGGCCGACGAGCCTGAGCGACAAGAAGCTCCAAAGGATGCTGAAGAGCTTCCTCTTCACTGAGGGAAAAGTGGCTACATCGCTGCGTGCGCTTGGTCGGGAGGTCGGTTCAACCGGCCAAACAGTGAAAAAGTACCTGGCGAACATGAACATATAGCTGGCAATGAGGCAGCGGTAGCGGCTGAATAAGATGGTCAACCCAATTTCCCCGGTGAATCGCGACGTGGCGGTGGTGATAGACGACGAGACCTAGCTCACCCTGGAAGGTATCGACTGGCAGGGCACTTCGTATTCTACTTCCCCCACAAAGGAAGTGAGCTCCGAGGTAAAGTTCATTTCACACACCAAGTTCCCCAAGAAGGTGCTGCTGTGGCTGACAATCGGCAAGAAGGGGATGTCAAAGCCGCTCTACGCGACGCGCCGTTCATCAAGAAATACCATAAGGGCGAAGACGCGGTGTTCTGGCTGAATCTTGCGTCGGCCCACTACTCAAAGCGATCGTTGGAGGAGATGGAGCGGCTGATTATCGATGTGGTACCCTAGTCGGCGAACCAATCCAACGTCCCCCAGCTGCGTCCCATCGAGAATTTCTGGACCAACTTGAAGCGTAAGATCTACTACAACAATTTTGTCGCGACAACTGAGGAGAAATTGGTAAATAAAACAAAGAAAGAACTCAAAAATATGCCTACCCGCATGTTTTCATCCAGCACGGCGAATGTCCCGGTTAACTGCTCGAAGGCCGCACGCAAGGGCGCAGAATTTTTTTGCAAGTAAGCTTAAATAATTACCTTCCATGGGAAATTTATCAGAAGCAACTATCAGTCTTAGCTTTTTTTATCATCATCCAAAAAAAAATGTCCATGTTTTTACCCTTCTTACATCAATTGAAGGGTATTAAGATCGCTTGAAAACTCGACTTTTTATCCGAGGCCCACAGGGCCAAGTGTCATATACCATTCGACTCAGCTCGACGAACTGAGCACATGTATGTGTGTATGTATGTGTGTGTATGTATGTATGTGTATGTGTGTGTGTGCGTGTGTCTGTGTGTGTGTGTGTGTGTGTGTGTGTGTGTGTGTGTGTGTGTGTGTGTGTGTGTGTGTGTGTGTGTGTGTATTACAAATAATGTAACATCGGTTTCTCAGCCATCTGTGAACCGATTTCAGTTCTGTTGATGGCAAATGCAAGCTACAACATTCCCATAGAACGCTATTGATTTTTTTTCATTCGGACATTTCGTAGCGAACATATGAACGAATCAGTACTTGACGGCCTATTATAATAGTAATCAAACAGTTTAGTCTCCGATTACATACTGAGCTATTTGTGTACCGATTTTAGTTTTGTTGGTGCCAAATTAAAGCTATGATATCTCCAAATAACTGGTCGAAATTTCATCATGATTGAATAATCCTTCATGGAGATATGACAAAAACAATACCTGAGAGCACATAATTGTGAGATGAAAATATACTCGTTGCAGTGCAAAACCGAACAAGACCAATCACACCAATCGATGCCGCTTGCATTCTATTGTGTCGCATCTGGAGCGTTGTATAGCACATACAGCGGACTAGCCACACTATGCGACTGTATAGAATTAGAGCAGCATCGATTGGCTCGAGTGGTCTGGTTTGAACTGCAACGAGTATATTCGAAAATTACACAAAGTCTCCATTTACTATTTTCAACGAATATGTACTTATTAAGCATCTTGAATCCATATCAATAATCAAAAATGACGCTTAGGATTGTCTTATAATATATTCTATGGACTGATTCTATGAAATTTCTAATATTTATGTATTTCCCCTTATATATAATTAACATGAACAGGTCGTTAAAGACTATTAATGGCAATGTTTTAATCACATCGATGAATTCAGGATTGCCAAATAGTTCATATTATAAACTGTATGTATGACATATCGAATATTCCTCGATCTTCCTGGAATTTCTGATGAAAATATGTATCCAGTTTGAGTTCGTAATTCTGGTGAAATGTAAGAAGGGTTCAGTCTCACCATCGGTGGATTAATGCGGGTTTTTAATGCAAACGCTACACCATACAATGACGGAGAGATCCCCGACGTTGGAGCATCACCCGAGAACGATAACCCGAAACTCAATTCAACTAATCGCTTTTTGAATTTCCCGCCATTCTCACTGAAGAGCCGACATAATTTGCGTAATGGCTCCGTTGATCGCATTCCACGCACTTTCGTCACGATTCATTCCATAGACGACGTTAACTGGACTAGAATCTGCCGCGCTGATGGCATACATCTCGCTTCGCAACGGTCCGAATCCTGGCAGTCAAAGACTACGTGCTCCAGTGTCTCTTGAATGTCTGCGCACTACGAACAGAAGGTTGACGCTGCGTGTCCGAATCTTGTAACTATTGCCTGAAGCAATCGTGGCTAGACAGAAACTGCGAAAGGTAGAAGTTTACCTCTCCGTGCTTCCTCTTCATCCAGATCTACAAATCCAGTATGAGCAGGTAGGCTCATCGTCCATCAACCGTTCTCCCTCGCGCCATTTGGCCATCGACTACGCTCTCACCAGCTCACCACTCACGACTCGCATGTCCATGAGCCTGAACGTGCTGTTCAACTTCACCCGGTTTCGCTTGGTTCCCTTGGGCCAAGGATGTAACCTTGCAAAACTTCCGCCGTGATCTTCACCGATTCCCGCCCACGGAGGTCTCATAGATCAGCACCCGATTCTGAAAATAGCTAATCAGAAATCTGCACCGAAAATAAGGGACCTTCATTATGTGCAGCGACTCGGCAACAGCCTTCCAGCTGGCGCAATTCAAGGCGTTTTTAAATTCAATCGTTACAATAGCGCAATATCGATCGCCTCTCCGCTTCTGTTTGGACACCTTTACGGCTGTCCGAATGGCATCCACCGAAGACCTCTCTTTCTGGAAATCAAATTGCTCTCGGTAAATTTCGTCCTATCCAGGAGTTTCCCGGGCGTATCCAAGCGGCATATTGGCCTATATGATGCTAGATCCTGCAGGAAAGCCTGGCTTCGTCAACAACACAAACTTCTGTATTTTCCACCTGTCCGGGAAATGGCCTTCCCTTAGACATTCCTGTTGCACATCCCTGAACATGGCCGAAAATGCCTGAATCGCCACTTTCAGAGCCATATAAGGGATTCCATCAGATCCAAGTGCCTTCTTCACCTTAAGCCCCCTCGCCATTGCCACGAGCTTCTCGTTCGAGACTTGCATGCCCTCAGCGTTACTTCTTTGTTCCTTGTCGTACGGTGTATGTGGCCACGTCGTTGGATCGTGCGTCGGGAAAAGGCAACCTACGATAGCTTTCAATTTAGCTGGACATAGCCCTGCAGTCATTGTCGGGCCTTTGGTCTTCACAATGACAATACGGTAACTGTCCAGGTAGCATCAGTGGCTCGGCACAGCTCGTTGTAGCATGCATCTTGCTCAGTCTTAGCTTTCATTTTAATTCGGCCATGGCTGCTCGGATCACCACTCCATGAACCTCTCTGTCTGCTGTGATTTTAGATCTCTGGATACGTCTTCTGGCTCTGAGACAACTAGCGTGGAGTTTTTTGAGCTGCTCATTCCACCAGTAAGCTGGGCGCAGCTTGTTCTTCCTTGTTTCCTCGGCATGTTTGCGCCACATGGCCTTACGAACACAGTCGTTTCGGCTCGAGAGTTCGTTGTCGAACTTCAACTCCTCAACAAGGAATTTCTTCGTATTGTGACAGGATTTTGCTGACCGATACTGTACCGGATAGCCAGATGGACGCTTTGGGTACACTCCTCACTCACTCTCCAGTTCATATTTGTCATCAGCGACGGACTACGGAAGGTAACATCAATGACGTATTCACGGACGTGCCTGCGAAAAGTACTGGTAGAATCTACGTCCGATAGTATAACTTCTAACTTTGCCAGAGCTTCTATCAGGCTGCTCTATCTAGTGTTGGCACATCTGCTACCCAACTCCAAGCATTGAAGACTCCCCTGATGACGAGCGATCTTCCTCCGATGAGCTTCTCGGTCAGTGCATCCAACATCTGGTGGAACTGCTCCATGGTCGACCTTTGGGGTGCATAGCAGCTGCATACAAAGATCCCCTTGATTTCGGCCATCACGAACCCTTCGAATGAAGTGGACACTACTTCGTGGATTGGGAATCTGCCCATCACTTGTATCGCTGCCATCGCCGCTTTATCTGCCACCCAATTTCCGCTATCGGGAGGATCACGAAACGGTTCCGCAATGATTGCGACGTCATACTTTGTTTCTGTTGTTGACTGCTACAACCGTTGATGTGCTATGTTACAATGATTGAGGATAATTTGGGTTACCTTCATCACAGCCGACCTGCTGTCACCTTTTACATACTGGGCATCTGAAGCCCCCCGTCAAGTGGTCGTTTCCGTCCTCCTTTTTGCAAAGCATGCATCTCGGTTGCTTTGTGCAGTCTCTTGAAAAGTGACCCTTCTCCCACCAATTTCCGGCACACTTCCCCGACTGATGACCCAACCCCATGCACTTAAAGCATCTCTCCAATTCTTTTAGAACTCGAAGGAAGACTTCCACTAAGCATACGAACAACCCAAATTTTACTCGACCCGACTCCAACAGGTTTTTGGCTGCAGCTGTTGGCAGACGTATCACCGCCGTCTGTGGATTGCCATAGGTGCAAGATCGCCGTGTCCGTTTAGTGCCCTCCTCAGCTCGTCTTCTGTTGTGATCTGGTCAAGATCCTTGCACTTTAACTATCGCAAGCTCACGAAGAGACTTTCCAACGAGCGTCTTGAAGGCTGTGCTCTTGATGGCGGGATTCTTCTTCAGCTCAAAGAGTTCCTTAAACATAAAGAGTTCCTTAAACTCCGGATCAGCTCTCTCATTTTGGAGGAGCTCCGTGCACTTCGTTCCTGCGTGTGTGAGGGGAGGTACATCGGAGCTCATTGGTGAGCACCAATAACAACACCAGCAGCGAGATATAAAGGCGCATTATGGGTGGCAATCGTGCCTTTTTTGGGCTCTGAAGGACGCTAAGATTAAACAAAATTCGCTGAACTACAAAGTTGACCATCTAGAAGGCACTAATTAGACCGGTAGTCCTCCATGGCCACGAAACATGGACATTGCTTGTGGAGAACCTACGCGTTCTTGGTGTCTTCGAACGGAAGGTGTTGCGTACAATCTAAGGTGTAGTGCAGATGGAGGACAGAACGCGGAGGAGGGGAATGAATCACTAATTCCATCGGTAGGTGGAAGAACATTCCATCGTTCATACCGCTAAAATCGGTCGTAAGTATGTCAGATGACAGCCCAGTTTAATAGATCTCGATGACGATTTGAAGGAAAGAAGAGGCGCGCAACGAGTAAGTTGGACCAATCTTCACTGACAGCTGGTGAAGTACAGTCATGGCCCGAATAGAATAGAGACAACTTCTGTAAACAAAAGAGGCCATCCCGGCCTTGGTCTGATTGAAACAAACAAAACCATTCAAAAATGACCACCACAACCGAGTGGTCCTTAAAGCATCTTTACTGTTTAAATCGGTTAAAATTATCCTTTAAAAGGTTTAAATAACCTAGTTAATCCAATCAAACAACTTCATTTCATTTTGTGAATGGCCGCAACAGCATCTCAACTACTTTTATAAATCAGGTTTAAATGGCTTTTAAAAGCTATTAAAAGCAACCCTGTTTGCACAATGAAAAACTACCAACATATCTGGACAGGGGCATCAACAGGATCCTCATTGTTGAACGTAGTTAAAATCTTGTTTTCTAAATGAAGTAAACCACCATCACACCTGTTGAGTGGCCCCTGCAGTATGCTAACTGTTGGTCAGGGTTGACCTTTGAGAAAAGGTCGCTGAACATAATTAACGTTTGCATTAAAAAACATGGACTTCTTTTTTTTTTAAATGGTGATAAAAAAAAGCTAAGACAGATAATTTCGTTTGATAAATTTCCCATGGAAGGAATTATTTAAGCTAACTTGCAAAAAAAACTCTACGCCCTTGCGAGCGGCCTTCCGGCAGTGAACCGGAACATTCACCTTGGCGGACAAAAACATGCGTGTAGGCATGATTTTGAGTTTTGTCTTCGTTTTATTTATCAACTCCTCCTCGGTTTTCGCGACAAAATTGTTGGAGTAGATCTTACGCTTCAGGTTGGCTTGATGGGACGCAGTTGGGGGACGTTGGGCGGGCGGGTTCAACGACTTGGGTACCACATCTATATTCAGCCGCTCCATCTCCTCCATCGATCGCTTTGAGTAGTGGCCCGATGCTAGATCCGGCCAGAGCACAGCGTCTTCACCCTTATGATATTTCTTTATGAATGACGCAACTTCCGCCAGGCATTTCGTACTATAAATTTCCCCATTCACGGCCAGTCCGGAGCGAAGGAAGAGCGGCTTTGACATTCCCTTCTCGCTGATTGTCAGCCACAGCAGCACCTTCTTGGAGAACTTCTTATTCAGCCGCTGCCGCTGCGTTATGCCTGCAGCTGCGAACCTGTGGACGCGACTTCCGCTTCATGACATGTATGTCCATGTTTGCCAGGTACTTTTTCACTGTTTGACCGGTTGAACCGACCTCCCGGCCAAGCGCACGCAGCGATGTAGTTACTTTTCCCTCGGTTCTTCTCTTCAGCATCCTTTGGAGCTTCGTGTCGCCCAGGGTCGTCGGCCGTCCGGAGCCGGGCTTTCTTTCGATGCTGTGGTTATTGTCTAGTAGTGCCAAGATGTTGTAGATGCCGGAACATCATCCGGGGTCTGCAAAGTGCCGCACGATGTCCGTTTTCGCCGCGGTGGGTCGCCGTTCTTTGAACGCGCACACTTCTTAACGGAGTTGCTTCTCTGTTATTGCCATTACGGTTAGAGTTCGCCTGATAGAACTGTCAAATTTTGTCTGCTGACTTATGAGTTACTATGATTGATGCTGCATGGATAGTTTCGTCAGTGCGGATGAAGATAAACCCATGACAAATCGACAATTTTTGTTCTATTTTTATATGCAAACGTTAGATTCGCAGTCGGCGACAACTCGAGGGGACTACATCAGTATGTGGGAGATAAATGACTGCCGGGTTATTCTTGTGAGTAGAGTAGATCCGTCGTCGGAACTTCCCAATTCTATTACTTAGAGAGTGGTAGTTGAATGGCTCAACCAGGATAGGTGAGAGCTAGATGGCTCAGGCAAGGTAGGAGCTAGGAGTAGGAGTAGGAGCTCAATGGCTCTTTAGTCAACAAAAACCTACGCGGTTCAGCATGTTTGGCATCACCAATCATGTCTTGAGATAATTATTATAATTAGAATGTAAGAAGATGGTCAGTTATAAGCATAGGTGAGCATGGATATCCAATGCGATCTCATCAAATATCGACGGACTTCTAGCTGACGAGAAGTAAACTACACCTTCTCCATTTTTAAAACTGCAATGGCCTGCAGAACATTTGTCACATAGTTTGTTTCTACTTCAGTTGTTATGAACATTATGCCTTAAATTTTTTGCTGGTCAGCTCATTTAAATGCGATATAAGCAACCAACAATTAAGGTAAGTTGGTCAGAACGTGCATCCTTAAATTTCCACCTCTTATCATATTGAGCTCACAAAAACAAAATCGTTCAAGAACGCTTTCAAGCAGCCAACACTCCACTCAAGTGACTTTTGCCAACCATCATCGTTAATCTAAGGACCTGTCGTCAACCGCCCACCAAATCCATCATCCGTATCAGAACCGCTCATCCAACTTTCAACTGCAATTACATTTTTCCGGTCATTACCCACCATGTTCGCATGCGACAGTTCTAACGGGAAGAAGAAGAAGAAGAAGAAGAGTGACACCACCAACCACACTAATCCGCAAAATGACAAATTTTTCTCTTCACTCGTTGCAAGTTTCCCATTTGCTGGCATCTAGTCATGTCGGCCCAGCAACCCGACAGAGATGAATATAAGAAAAACTGATGATAATAATTAAAATCAAGTAATTAAACTTTCTCCCATATCTCCCCCGGTGCTCAGAAGTTCTTCAGAATGCTTCAGAACTCATTTATCTTCGCAAGTAGTTTGTCTTGTTTCATCGTTTCTCTACGTACATTGTCGGATGCAAAGTATTGGTAGTTTTACGGAAAGATTGTCTCGAGAGCTTCGCCCTGCTACCAGGTTAAGAGTCGAGCGGCTTTAATTTTTATGGGCGTCTTCTTCGGTTCTTCTTGGGCATAGTAAACAGTTAAAAAAAACATCTGTGCTAACAAATATATTGAAATGAGAAAAATAGAAAAACAGGATATATTAGACGAATTTCACGCCAACTCGTCTTTGTGATTGGCAGCACCCTTTCAGAGTTCAATGAGTTTTTTTTTAAATTTATCTAGATTACCATTTAAAAAGGGCTTAAGTTTTTTTTAAATCAACATAACTCAGAAAGGAGAAGGTTAACAAAAAGGTGATGCACGAGTAACTTTTAGAAAATAGAATTTGCAAAAATTTGCGATCTTAGAATTTGACGATTTTTTTTTAAATAAAGGCAATATAATTGCTTAAAAGTTCGCCATGCATTGCAAGATAGGCACTTTCAAGAAAAAAAAAGTTTTTATCACATCAAATTTTTCATGTCAACATAACTCAAAAAGACTTGCAAAAAAGTGATGTATGGGTGTCCGGTTGGTAAATTGGCGAGCATCCTTAGGGAAGATCGGGTAACCCCGGTGGGAACTTTGGTCGTAGGCTGACAGGGAAGGGGGGATTTGCTTCTGCAAAGCTAAGCGTCTGTTCTCCAGGAGCAGCGGCTTACAACAGCGTCTGTCCCCCATGTTAGGGGCGGCTGATCAACGTCCGAGTGCCAGGAAAGGACTTTAAGCTTAACTGTGCACTGTGGTCCTCCAAAAAGTAGGGGGTTGGTGTCCGGCCCTGCGAGCCAACCGTAAAAAAGAGTTGCAACGGAAAATCAGCAACAGAATAATACGAACCGAGACCAACGGCAACGACCCCAGCGAACAAAAAGGACTTACGATTGGAAACTCGGTACGTGGAATTGCCGATCTCTCAACTTTATTGGGAGCACCCGCATACTCGTCGAAGTACTGAAGGACCGCGGGTTCAGCATCGTTGCAGGAGGTGTGTTGGACAGGATCCATGGTGCGAACGTTTAGAAATAATCATACCATCTACCAGAGCAGCGGCAACACATGCGAGCTGGGAACAGCTTTCATCTTGATGGGCAATACGCAGAGGCACGTGCTAGGTTGGTGGCCGATCGTCGAAGGAATGAGCAGGTTGAGGGTCAAGGGCCGATTCATCAACTTCAGCATAATCAACGAGCACAGCCCTCACTCCGGAAGCACTGATGATGACAAGGACGCATTCTACGCGCAGCTCGAACGTGAGTACGACCGCTGCCCAAGCCATGACGCCAAGATCATCATAGGAGACCTTAATGCTCAGGTAGGCCAGGAGGAGGAATTCAGACCGACGATTGGATAGTTCAGCGCCCACCAGCTGACGAACGAAAACGGCTTACGACTCATTCATTTTGCCACCTCCTAGAACATGGCCATTTGTAGCACCTTTTTCCAGCACAGCCTCCCTTATCGGTACACCTGGAGATCACCACAGCAGACGGAATCGCAAGTCAACCACGTTCTGACTGACGGACGGCACTTTTCCGACATTTTCGACGTCAGGACCTATCGTGGCGCTAACACCGTCTCCGACCACTACCTTGTGATGGTCAAACTGCGCCTAAAACTTTCCGTCATCAAAAATGCGCGGAACCGGCGACCGCCACGGTACAACCTAGAGCGACAGAATCTCGAGGCAGCGTTGCCAGGCGAGGGTGAACTCGATGTGGCCCCTCTAGAGGACTGCTGGAGTACAGTAAAAGCAGCCATCAACGACGCAGCCGAAAGTACCATCGGGCACGTGGAACGGAGTCGACGGAGCGAATGGTTCGACGAGGAGTACAGAGCGATTCTGGAGGAGAAGAACGCTGCGTGGGCGGTATTGCTGCAGCAAGGAACCCGGCAGAAGGTGGAACTTTATAAGTAGAAGCGGAAACAGCAGACCCGCGTCTATCGAGAGAAAAAACGCCGCCTGGAAGAAGCGGAGTGCGAGGAAATGGTGTGCCGTTCTCAAGAAACACGGAAGTTCTACCAGAAGCTCAACGCATCCCGCAGCGGCTTCGTGCCGCGAGCCGAAATCTGCAGGGATGAAGATGGGAGCCTCCTGACGGACGGACGTGATGTGATCGAAAGGTGGAAGCAGCACTTCGATGAGCAAGCGAATGGCATGGAGAATGTAGGCATGGGAAACCAAGGCAACGGAGGAAACGACTACGTCAGTGCAGCAGAAGAAGGAAATGATCCAACTCCCATTCTGAGGGAAGTTAAGGATGCCATCCACCAGCTCAAAACCAACAAAGCAGCTGGTAAAGATAGTATCGCAGCTGAACTCATTAAAATGGGCCCAGAAAAGTTGGCCACCTGCATGCAATGGATGATAGCCAGGATCTGGAAAACTGAACAGCTACCGGAGGAGTGGAAGGAAGGGGTTATCTGCCCATACATAAAAAAGGCGATAATTTGGAATGTGAGAATATCAGAGCAATCACAATTCTGAATGTCGCCTATAAAGTGCTATCCCAGATCATATTCCGTCGTCTGTCACCTAAAACGAATGAGTTCGTGGGAAGTTATCAAGCCGGCTTCATTGACGGCCGATCGCCAACGGACCAGATCATCGCCGTTAGGCAAATCCTCCAGAAATGCCGTGAATACCCTAGATCCCAACGCATCATCTATTCATTGACTTCAAGGCGGCATACGACAGTATCAACCGCACAGAGCTATGGAAAATTATGGACGAAAACGGCTTTCCTGGGAAGCTGACCAGACTCATCAAAGCAACGATGGACGGTGTGCAAAACTGCGTAAGGGTTTCTGGTAAACTATCCAGTTCATTCGAATCTCGTTGGGAATTGCGACAAGGTGACGGACTCTCATGCCTACTATTCAACATCGCTCTGGAAGGTGTAATGCGACGAGCCGGGCTCAACAGCCGGGGTACGATTTTTACGAAATCTGGTCAATTTGTGTGCGATATGGACATTATCGCAAGAACATTTGGAACGGTGGTAGAGCTGTACACCCGCCTGAAACGCGAAGCAGCAAAGGTCGGACTGGAGGTGAATTCGTCGAAAACAAAGTTCATGCTGGTAGGCGGAACCGAACACGACCGAATCCACCTAAGAAGTAATGCCACGATAGACGGGGATATCTTCGAGGTGGTGGAGGAATTTGTCTACCTCGGATCCTTACTAACGGCTGACAACAAAACGAGTCGTGAAATTCGAAGGCGCATCATCAGTGGAAGTTGTGTCTACTACGGGCTCCAGAAGAAACTGCGGTCTAAAAAGATTCACCCCGCACCAAATGCACCATGTACAAAACGCTAATAAGATCGGTGGTCCTCTACGGACACGAGGCATGGACCATGCTCTAGGAGGACCTGCAAGCACTCGGTGTTTTCGAGCGACGCGTGCTAAGGACGGTCTTGAAGAACGGTGTGTGGCGGCGAAGGATGAACCACGGGCTCGCTGCACTCTACGGCGAACCCAGCATCCAGAAGGTGGCCAAATCCGGAAGGATACGGTGGGCAGGGCATGTTGCAAGAATGCCGGACAACAACCCTGCAAAGTTGGTGTTCGCTACTGATCCGGTGGGCACAAGAAGGCGTGGAGTGCAGAGAGCACGACGGGCGGACCAGTTGGAGCGTGATCTGGCGAGCATTGGGCGTGACCGAGTTTGGAGAGCGGCAGCCGCAAACCAAGTATTGTGTCTTATCCTTAATGTGATGGTGAACAAATAAATGTATGTATGTGTGTATGGGTATTCGAAAATATGGGGAAGTGGGGTAAAATCAGCAATATCTCCGTTTTCCGACTCATGCAGAGGCTACCTCCATTCGATTCCTAGAGAAATTTCAAAATAAGAATAGGCCTATTTTTACTTCTGCAGACCCCTCCGAGCATAGATCAATCAGCAATATTTGAAAATACAGAGAATTAGAGCAAAATAAGACCAATATCTCCGTTAGCCGATCCGTACTGTGACTGCAAACACCTTCATCCGATTTCTAAGAAAACTCTACATAAGAATAGGCCTAGTTTGACTACTGCAGACCCCTCCAACCATAGAATAATGAAAAATATTCGAAAAATGGGGGAAGTGGGGTAAACTCAGCAATATCTCTGTTTCCCGACCCGTGCGATGGCTGCAATTACTTCCATTGAATTTTTTGGAAAATTCTACATAAGAATAGGCCTGTTTTGACTACCGCAGACCCCTCCAAGCATAGATTACTGGGCATTAGCTAAAATACGGGGAAGTGGGATAAAATCAGCCCAATATCTCCGTTCAATGAGTTTTGCGGCAAATGGGACTCCTTCAATTCGATTTCCCAGGAGTTTTCACATAAAAAATGCTATTGTTCACTAATCTTGAGCTACTTGGAGCTGAATTGTCGAATTCTTTCGCGATTCATGTACTATTTTCCCACTGTGCACTGGATGAGTTGGCGTGAAATTTGTCATAACAGGTTTCAAAATTAGCCTATTGCTTGCTCTTAGCTTGATGTTCGAAATGCACAGTGATCAATTGAGAGCTTTGGACACTAGTAGCATTTTTGCATAAGTATGATTGTGTGGCAAGTTCTATTTGACCCTAGGGTCCCAGGGTGGGGAAACTGTTCTTGCCGAAAAATCGCTAGACCTGGACGGAAGTTAAAACCAGTCAGCTCCAGCATGTTGCTGCTATGTAGTTGCAGGTTTACCGAGCCTAAGAGCTATTTACCCCTCTATTATGTAATAAACGTACCGTAGAGCGGGGTGACTTCGATCAACTACTGTAGAACGGGGTGACTTCGACCACCAAGTCCGATATTTATTCAATTTTAAATTAAAGGGTGTCCACGATGAAATTGCCACACACAAAATTGATTCGCAAATTTCGAGTTTTCATCCGATTGCCATCAAATTTTCAGGGATTGAGAAATAACTATTAAACTTCATTTTACCATTTTACTCGTATTTTATTTACAGTCCATATGCAAATGCCCGCACCTTGGCCTTAACCCCGGCCATAAGATTCTGCACAACCTGTGAATCAACCAAATAAACCCATACTTTCTTCAGTTCCTCGACTGTCTTCACTACCTTAGGTCGTTTAAGAAGGTGCTGCTTCATAATCGCCCAGTACTTCTCGATGGGGCGGAGCTCCGGAGTGTTGGGAGGGTTGAACATTTTCGGCACGAAATTGACCTTATTGTCCGCATACCACTTCAACACGTCCTTGGAGTAGTGGCATGAGGCCAAATCCGGCCAGAAGATTGTTGGGACGTTGTGGGCCTTCAGGAGAGGAAGCAGCCCCTCCAGAAGCGGCTCTCTTTTATGTACACCTGTCCGTTCATCGTGTCCTGGGTCACGAAAGGTTCACCCCGCTTCCCGCACGTGCAGATGGCTTGCCAAACCAGGAATTTCTTCGCAAATTTGGACATCTTCGGAGTGCGGACATGCTCCGGAACGCTGAACTTATCCTTGGCCGTGAAAAACAGGTTGCCGGGGATCTGTTTGAAGTCAGCCTTCACATATGTTTCGTCGTCCATGATGCAGCATTCAACTTTCATCAGCATGTTGAGGTACAACTTCCTGGCACGGGTTTTGGCGGACTTGTTCTGCTTCTCGTCGCGATTAGGGGCCTTTTGTACCTTGAACGTTTGAAGCCCAGCCTTAGTTTTGGCCTTCTGGACAAAACTTCGGCTTAGGTGCAGCTTCTTAGCCACATCCCGAACGGAGGCGTTCGGATTTCGGTTGAAGGCCCCTACTACGCGATTGTGATTTTTGGTGTTGTACGGAATACTTTTTCCTTCATTTCTGGGCTTCCGATCGGTGGTCAACCGGTCCTCGAACCGCTTAATCACTCGCGACACCGTGGAATTCACGATTCACAAGGTTTTAGCGTTGGAACGATGCGAGAGATCCTTGTTCTCGTGATGAATGCGCAAGATTTTATCACGCACGAGCTGTTCTTTCGATTCCATTTCCGTGAGTTTTGATCACAGGACTTTAAAACTTGCAGGATGTAAATAATGCACTATGAACTAAATCCACCCAAATTTTTATTAAATTCTACTCAACGGTTAAAAAGTTAGAGCAATTTCATAGTGTAGCAATTTCATCGTGGACACCCTTTATCCTTCTCCAAGTGCCTGAATTTTTTAAGCTTTGAACCATATATATTCAGGATTTATTAGGGTATATGAATGCATTTTGTTTTTAGCATTTCTCTATTTCCTTCGCTATAAAAACAGATTTTTAAAAAAAATGCTCCGTATGGTACTTTTTCCCAAGCCCAACAACAATCATATATTCAAGCAATAAAATGACTTTTAAAAAAAATCGACAACCACATTTTCAGATTACTTAAACATTCGTCTCGCTAAGCTAATCAAAAAAATATTAATTTTGTATACATGAACAAATTAATGAATAAAAAAAAATATTTTGATAGAAATTTATGAGCAAACGAATAAACGCGACAACCTTCTCGAAGTGTTGCACTACCTCTCAATCTGTCAAATGGTTTGTTTTGTTTTGTTCTGTGTTGGAGAAAAGGTGTGAAACATTTATTTCGACAATTTAATGGCATTGAGAAGTCCGAAATGCCGAGAAAGTACGTGAAAAAAGTTGGTGGAAGAGCTTATTTACAGTACAGTTCCGAATCGATGGATGCTGCGTTGGAGGCAGTACGAAAAAAACGATATTCACTGCGTGAAGCTGCTCGGACCTACAGCATTCCTTACAGCACCCTTCATGATACACTCAATGGACGGCACCTGCAGACGGTTGGTGGTCAGACAATCTTAACCGATGCCCAGGAAGCGGATCTCCAGGAAACTATCAAAATTGTAGGTGAATGGGGATTCCCTTTGACTTCGGTCAGCTCAAAGCTACTGGTGAAAGGTTTTCTTCATGGTAACCAGATAAAAACGCGATTCCACAACAAAAATCCCGGTAAGGACTGGTTCACTTCTTTTATGAAGAGATCGCATACATTGACCACGGTCTGTAAAATCCCCTTCCCCCTAAAAATATGATGATATTAACGAACGTTTCCTTAGCTGTTAGTGACTCACACTTATTCTGCCGTGAATCGCATATCAGTACCATATTTTCTTGATTTCCTATCCATATGGGACGGATATGCGATTCACGGCACTGTTGGCGTCCTTACACCGGTGTAGTACCGAATTAAAAACGACATGAGTGAGGTATTTCTGTTTGTCTAATATTATGGTGAACTACAGAAAAATAGCAATGGAAGGGTCGCTCATAAATGATGTCATGCTTTTAATGGAAGGGAGCTTTGGGAATTGTGATAATCTGTACACAAAATTTAAGGTCCATAAAAATACATGACAAAGGGGGAGGGTTTTGAAAATGGTCCTTTTTTGCGTGACATAATTAATGAACGTTCCCTTTGGGGAATGCTCCACCCCTGTGCTATTCGTGAGACATCTATATCAAACGGTTTGCATAAAAATTTGTTTTTTTTTAATTCATTTCAGCACTTCAAATGGATAAAATTGATTTTGAATCGAAGTCACCCCATTATTGAAAATTGGCCGCGGGAATTAAACAATTTTTTTAAAGTTCATCTGACATAATATTTTTTTTAAATTTCTGTGTAGTGTTATACTACAGATACCAGTATTGGTTTTAAAAATGTAAAACAAAATTTAAAAAATAATTATCATAGGAAATTTCAAGAAATAGTTCAAAAAATGATCGAAGTCACCCCGTTTTACGGTATCGAACGTCCCCTTAATTCGAATCATACCAATGATCTACGAAAGACGAACACACCATTGATTGTTATTAACTTGGCGATAAATCCACTTCTTCACTTCCAGCTGACATTTTGCATTAAGAACAATATTGCTTTCCATCTTCCCTTCGAAGCAGTAAGGGATCACTGGAAAAAAAATCCGGAAGAAATCCAAAGCCATACAGGAAAAGTGCAAAGATTGATTTTCAATAAGCTCGTTGCCAGCGTTATGTGATAAATGGATGCCGGGGAGTGTGATGAAAAATCGCGCGTTTACACTCGACTGAACTGGTGGGGACCTTTCCCTATTGGCAGGCATGCAGTCAGCCAATCTCCCCATTTACGTAGGGAGGAAGAACGTGTTATTTCGCGCACGTTCATCGCAGCAACCTACAAATACAGTCATACGAACAGATGTCATCGCATCGACGGAGATCGACATTTGGCAAGCGGAGCATTCCCCCGTGAAAGCTTCGAAGTTGGTTTTTGGGTTTTGGCACTCACATTCCCCGGAGTGTCTTTTATGCGTGAACCTGCGACCATATTTGGCCCAGCATGTGATGGGTTAAATTAAAATTTTCGAATTGGGTTGCCGCTTTCTGAATTGGCTCGGCTGCGTTCTGATGGCAGCGTTGTCGCATGGGGTGCAGGGCGAACTTAATCTGAATTTTCGACTAGGTATGTCTTCATTTCGGAGAAATTCAGCTGGGGTTTATTCATTGACAATTGATTTTTGTAGACACATGTTGGATAGAGTTAATAAGAATTTAAACACATCGATGGCAGGTGACTGTGTCTGGTTTAATATACACTCCATGAGGAAGACTTTTGCCCTTCGTAAAAGTTTATTTCAGTTGTACTCTTGACCGGATGCAAAACTGGATGTGAAGACTGTGAATGAGTTTGGAAGACAACATAATTTAGGCATAGTTAACGCCTCATAAATAAAAAAACGTTCCGGTTTTCTGGATCCTCGAGTGCGATTAATACATCGATTTCTAGGTCAATGTTGTATACATTATACAGCATATATATAAAGGGTGATACGGTCAAAATTTGGTCAAGGGAAAACGCGTGTAAATCGGTGAAATCGTTTATTTAAAATATCAAATTAAATTTCTTTTTCAAGTTCAATCAGTATAAAATTCAGGAAAAATATTCAGTTAGGCTTCCGCTTTTCCAAATCCGAATTGCCGGGCCTTACGCTTGACCCCTGCCATCAGATTTTGTGACAGCCACCTTGTCCACCTTCTTCGCCGCAGAAGCCAGTTTGCCTTGAACTGCTGCTCGTCCTTAGCAGTTTTTATGGTCTTCTTTAGGTTCCGCTTGACAATAGCCCAGTATTTCTCAATTGGGCGGAGCTCTGGCGTGTTGGGAGGGTTCTTGTCCTTGGGAACCACCTGCACGTTGTTGGCGGCGTACCACTCCATGGCCTTTTAACCGTAATGGCAAGATGCCAAATCCGGCCAAAACAGTACGGAACAACCGTGTTTCTTCAGGAAAGGCAGCAGACGTTTATTCAAACACTCTTTCACGTAAATTTCTTGGTTGACAGTCCCGGAAGCTATGAAAATGCTGCTTTTCAAGCCACAGGTACAGATGGCTTGCCAAACCGGATATTTCTTTGCGAACTTTGACAGTTTCGTGTGCTTGAAAATATCTGCTACCTTTCCCTTCCTTTTGCCGTATAAAACTCCTGTCCCGGAAGCTGCTTGTAGTCGGCTTTGACGTAGGTTTCGTCGTCCATTACCACGCAGTCAAACTTCGCCAGCATCGTCGTGTACAGCCTCCGGGATCGCGCTTTGGCCGTCGTATTTTGTTTATCATCGTGATTTGGAGTCACTACCTTCTTGTAAGTCGATAGTCCGGCTCGTTTTTTGGCTCGATGCACGGTTGTAGACGATACACCCAGCTTATTTGCGGCATCTCGGAGAGATAGGTTAGGGTTTCGCTTGAAACTACCGGCAACTCTCTTTGTCGTCTCAGCGGCTTCCGGTTTTCGATTTCCCCCGATCCAGACTTCCTGGCTGTCGACAAACGTTCCCCAAACACTTTAATTACATTTGTAACGGTTGATTTGGCAACTTTTAGCGATTATGCCAACTTGGCGTGCGAGTAGCACGGATTTTCGCGATGCGCGAGCAAAATTTTGATACGCTGCTCTTCTTGCTTGGACGGCATTTTGACAACTGAAAAGGGGATTCCAAAATCAAAATAGGAGCAACACTCTACACACACACACCTTCAAAATGAGGGGTGTTCAGGTTTTTTAAATGCAAAATTGAAAGACATACGTCAAGTTGATATTGACCAAATTTTGACCGTATCGCCCTTTATTCCCAACAGTACAGTTGGAAATCATGGAAACAAAATGAAATTGAAGGAAAACTAATCAAGCTGTTTGATGTCAAAGAACAATTTATTTAACGCGATGTGAGAATTAATTTTGTAAAGAACAATTACTTTGTCCATTGCCTTAAATGTTGGAAAACCACTTAGGTTGCGTACCAATTCACAAATAAATTTCAATTTTACTTTAACTTGACAGTTGGAAAATAATCGATTAATCGATTAACATATTTTCTGGATGCCATATGAAATTAAATTCTAAAACATAAATTTCAGTTCAAGAATTCATTCATTTTGTTGCAAAACTGAAGGCAAACAGCATTTTTTTTAAGAAGGCTTTTCAATATGATACGACCACTTTCATTTTTTCGTGAATCAACGTTGAAAATAAAAACTCTAATAATCTGTTATTACTCCAGACCGTCTGATGGTCCGAAAGATACGTTTTGGCATACTTTAAATCAATTTCTGCAGTGATGCCAGCTTAATTTCTTCCCATGGCTAAAAAATTGCAGTTTTCAGTTCCTGAGGGGTTGAAAACTGGCGATTATCAGCATAAAATCCTCGAACAATTAGTCCCCAGAGGTTCTCATTTGGATTAAACTCCAGTGAACAAGCTAGCCAGTCCGAAACGTCAACCTTTTCAGATCTTAGCGATGCCATTGTTTCAGTGCTGGTGTGAATGCTTTTGTTATTCGGCTAGAAAATAAGTTTAGCTTTGCGTCTTCTTCAAATTACTGGTAGCAAACTGGCTTTTAGGATATTTATGTAGTCAGAGCTTTTTCATTTTGTGCTGACTAACCAGCTTGCCGGAGTCTAAAAAGGCACCCCAGACCCCAGACAACTCGTCGTTGTATTTGATGGCTACTGTTGCGAATACTGTTAACTGAATGATAAAAGGGTTGTTTGTCAACAAATTCTTCAATAACAGGACAAATACACCAAATGATCTTATCTTTTTGAAAAGGAATATTGACTTGCTTTTTGTCGATTCGCTTCACGTATCAACAAAACCATCTGATTAAGGTCGTTTACTTGTATTGGTGACACAGTTCTTTGATTGTCATCATTTGATTAGGGTGACTCCACACCACTCGCAAACAGGAAAATCGACGGTGGTCATATCATTTTGAAAAGCACTGTATAAAGTAAAGATGGGCAATCCGCTCCTGCGCTGTTCCATTGAATCGATTCATTTCAGTGAGCGAATAACAACCAGCTTCTTAAAAAAAGAACCGCAGCTCACCTGCTCAACCGTAGTCACAGTTCTTACTGTACGCTTTGCTTTCCCGTGAGCTGAACAATTCAAGACAAAATCGTCAAAAGGTCGAAACTAACGATTGTAAACAATGACTTAAAACGTAAATTCCCTAGAAACTCCAGGTTGCTTAAATCTATATTCGCTACCGGCGGGAAGGTAATAACTCCCTCTATCTATTTTTGGTGCTATTTTGTTTGTGGGAGCAAGCAGATCCAAGAAAAATACGCTAGATGTCATTGTTTACAATTGTTACTTTCGACCTTTTGCTGATCCTGTTGCTGGTAATTGTGGAGCTCTACTATTGGAAAGCGGAAAAGTATCGGGAAGAGCTGCTAACAATTCTTAAGGAGCTGCTGTTACTTTTGATCTTGGTTCTGGTAATTCCAAAGGACTGGAAAAAGCTGATTCTGAAGTTCAAGTTGAACATCGATCATAAAACATAAAATTACCTTAGCATTTGTGCGTACGTTGGCGTCACAAATATAATAACAACGTCCCAAATTCATAAGAGCTGGTCAAAAGAATCGATACATTCCGATGAACTGATCGGTTCAGACCCGCTTTCTGAAGTGAGCTGAATTGCAAACCTCTACTATAGAGAGAACGAACGAGCGATTGGTAGCTCATCGAATCTTTCTATCCGTTCTTAAGCATCTTGCTATAAGGAACCAGAAAGTAATCTATCGTTCACATGTCGATCTACAAAATTCGGAATCATTATGGTTTCTTAAAATATTATATTCCATCAGCTATATAATAGAACATTGCGATTTGTTGAATATATTCGAGATCATGCAACCATGTTTGTTATTAGTTAGATAAGTTGTTATGCTGGTCCAGCGTCTTATTAGGAGCGCACCTGTGCCACGATATTTGTCCATAAAATTCAGTTGAGAGCTGCTCGTCTCCAGTTGCTTGAATTTCCCACACTTTCAAGATCTTCTACCGGTCTGATTCGAGGCAAACACAATTTTTGCGGGGTTGTTGTCCGACATTCTTACTACAAGTCCCGTCCATTGTACCCTTTCAGCTTTAACGACTTTCTGGTTAGTGTGTTCGCCAATGAGCTGCGCCAGCTCGTGGTTCATCCTTCTGCTCCATACGCCGTTTTCACATACACCACCCAAGATGATCCTAAGCACGTGTCGTTCGAAAACTCCAAGTGCTTGCAGGTCCTCTTCGAACATTGTCCACGTCTCATGCCCATAGAGAACCACCGGTCTTATCAAAGTTTTGTGCATGGTACACTATGTACGGGAGCGAAGTTAACCAGACCGCAAGGTCTTGTGGAGTCCATAGTAGGCATGACTTCCGGTAATAATGCGTCTCCGGTTTTTTCTGCTGCAGTTGTTATTCGACGTAACCAATGATCCGAAGTACACAAACTCTTCCATTACCAATCATGCAATCAAAAACCTTCGTCATCCCATCTGAATGGCACCAACTGCTGTAAGTATGCTTACTTACCGTTGAGTTAAATAAGTAGAAATCGGCTCTCAGTCGTAACTTAAAATTCACCTTGTTTTCTCTATGAAAAACCACCATAAAACTTTTTGAGTGGCCTCAACAGCATCCATACTGTTGGTTTTAATGGGTCCAAACCAGTTTTCAAACTTTACTTTATCAATAAAAAAAAAACAACCAATAAACTTTGTTAGTGTGCACAACAGCTTCGTTCTTGTTGGTTCAAATCGGCTCTCAATTGTCTAGCATTCACCGCTTTTTCAAATAAAAAACTTCCAGCTTGTGCGGGCTCCAATAGCATCTTTACTGTTAATTTAAATGAGTTAAATCGGGTTTCATTCAATTAAAAAATTGTAGTTTGAAGTTCTAGATTTAAGAAAACCATTGTTCCTTATGCTTTGTTCAAAATTTCCATCCCAATTTTCCCATCCTTAAAATTGTTATTCCTATTAACCTCGAGACAACCGCGAGTAATCGGTTCTATCCCCTTAACCTTAGTTCTAAGATAACTGATGTATATAAACATGAAAACTTGGCTCTGTAAAGTTGATTCGATTGAGCCTGTACAAATATATGAATTCGTAAACAAAATCGGGTTTCAAGCGGTACAAAATTTACTTTGTGTTTTCCTGCTATTATGTTGTTATTTCCTACGCTGTATGACTCAAAATGTTCAGTATGTGTAGTTCATACACTAAGAAATAACTTTGCTGAAGACTGTATCAAGATACGTATTACTTACCTTACCTTACCAGTCAGGCAAAGGCCGGTCTCTGCTGTATACAAAAGCTGTCTTCATTGTAATCGGTCCATGGCTGTACCTCGCCAGCTTCGCTGTCTGCGGAGAGTCTACAGGTCGCCTTCTACTTGATCGATCCACCTTGCTCGTTGTGCGCCTGTTTTTCTTGTACCCGCTGGTTTGTTTTCGAGAACCATTTTAACAGGCCTGTCGTCCGACATTCTTACAACATGCCCAGCCCATCGTAGACGGCCGATTTTAGCGATGTGTAAGATAGGAGGTTCTCCCTGCAACTGATGCAATCCATGGTTCTTTCCCCTCCTCTCCGTTCCGTCTTCCATCTGCACTCCACCGTAGATCGTACGCAGTACCTTCCGTTCAAAGGCACCAAGGGCGCGTTGGTCCTTCACTAGTAATCTTCATGTGGCCGTACCTGGTCGTCGTGGCCGTAGAGAACAACCAGTCTAATTAATGTCTTGTAGATGGTCAACCTCGTTCGATCTTAGCGTACTTTGGAATCCAAAGTAGGCACGATTGCCAGCCAAAATGTGCCTTTGTATTTCTCTGCTGGTGTCTAATAGGCGGTAACCTATAAACCTTGCGAGTTGATAACATTAGCAAAATACGAGTTCATGTTATCAAAGATCAAATTTCTTCGATGGTAAGAAGTACGTAGGAATAGTTCGTACTTCTCACTTACTTATTTATGCTGGTTCAACGTCCTGTTAGAACCGCAACTGCATTCCAAGATTTTGCCATGAAACTCGGTTGATGACTGTTTGTCATCAGTTCCTGGAGTGTCTTAAAATGGTAAGATCTTGCTCAACTTGATCTAACCATCTTTCTAGCAGCACAACTCTGCGTCTTGTTTCGGCTGGATTCGTGGCCAACACAATTTTTGCGGGATTACTGTCTGGCATTTGTACAACATGTCCCGTATATTATACTAATCCATCTGTAGCGACTTTAATGATGCTTTGTTCGCCATAGTGACGGGAAAGCGCCGACTCAACCACGTACTCTAACCACATCGGATTTATCGAGGAATGGGCAAAAATAGCCAATTAAGCTGCTGATCTGCTTCTCCATTCCATTTAGGCGATTTCCGATTGCAAGTTCATTGGCGTACTCGCACGTCTGATGGTAGAAAAAATTCTCGGCTTTTGACAACTCCTGCTGCTTCAACGGTCCACCGGTTCACTTCTGCGTTTTGACCATTTGCTGTGAATTTTAGATATACAGGAACACGTACGCTGTACTTCGTCAGCATCGTTGCCCACTGGGAGAAGTACTCTGGGTCGACGATTAATTCGGTCGTGACTACGTGAGTTACTAGGTGAAAGCATACCCCAACTGCGCATTATCCTGTCCAATCAAGATTCGCGGACTCACTTCGGGGTAGGAATCGAAGGTTATCCCAGTAAGATGGCTATACCGACTCTGTACTTCGGAGGCTATCAATGTTTGTGGTCGGAGTTTAAGCTCATGTATAGTCCACACATCCGCCAGTTTATGCCTTCGCGATGTTTTTTTTGCTGAAGAAATGGCCACCTCTACTTTTAGAGATTCAATCTCCATTCTGCAGGTATCACTTATCCATTTCAAGCAAAGTGCTTTCAGCGATCCTTGCAGTCCCAGCTCGTGGACAAGAGAATGTTCCATCATTGATGAAGGCATATGTCTGGACTGTGAACATGACTGGGACAATCCGAAACAGCACCTAGTTCGTCTGAGCTTGGTGAATGTTACAACTGGTGTCCGTAGCAGCTTCCGCTTTCGAGAGTCTAGCTTCGCGTATTACTGCTCACTTCACCAAGCTCAGACGAACTAGGTGCTGTTTCGGATTGTCCCAGTCATGTTCACAGTCCAGACATATGCCTTCATCAATGATGGAACATTCTCTTGTCCACGAGCTGGGACTGCAAGGATCGCTGAAAGCACTTTGCTTGAAATGGATAAGTGATACCTGCAGAATGGAGATTGAATCTCTAAAAGTAGAGGTGGCCATTTCTTCAGCAAAAAAAACATCGCGAAGGCATAAACTGGCGGATGTGTGGACTATACATGAGCTTAAACTCCGACCACAAACATTGATAGCCTCCGAAGTACAGAGTCGGTATAGCCATCTTCACTGGGATAACCTTCGATTCCTACCCCGAAGTGAGTCCGCGAATCTTGATTGGACAGGATAATGCGCAGTTGGGGTATGCTTTCACCTAGTAACTCACGTAGTCACGACCGAATTAATCGTCGACCCAGAGTACTTCTCCCAGTGGGCAACGATGCTACGAAGTACAGCGTACGTGTTCCTGTATATCTAAAATTCACAGCAAATGGTCAAAACGCAGAAGTGAACCGGTGGACCGTTGAAGCAGCAGGAGTTGTCAAAAGCCGAGAATTTTTTCTACCATCAGACGTGCGAGTACGCCAATGAACTTGCAATCGGAAATCGCCTAAATGGAATGGAGAAGCAGATCAGCAGCTTAATTGGCTATTTTTGCCCATTCCTCGATAAATCCGATGTGGTTAGAGTACGTGGTTGAGTCGGCGCTTTCCCGTCACTATGGCGAACAAAGCACCATTAAAGTCGCTACAGATGGATTAGTATAATATACGGGACATGTTGTACAAATGCCAGACAGTAATCCCGCAAAAATTGTGTTGGCCACGAATCCAGCCGAAACAAGACGCAGAGTTGTGCTGCTAGAAAGATGGTTAGATCAAGTTGAGCAAGATCTTACCATTTTAAGACACTCCAAGAACTGATGACAAACAGTCATCAACCGAGTTTCATAGCAAAATCTTGGAATGCAGTTGCGGTTCTAACAGGACGTTGAACCAGCATAAATAAGTAAGTGAGAAGTATGAACTATTCCTACGATTTCTTCTTACCATCGAAGAAATTTGATCTTTGATAACATGAACTCGTATCTTGTTAATGTTATCAACTCGCAAGGTTTATTGGCTACCGCCTATAACGACACCAGCAGAGAAATACAAAGGCACATTTTGGCTGGCAATCGTGCCTACTTTGGACTCCGAAGTACGCTAAGATCGAACGATGTTGACCATCTACAAGACATTAATTAGACTGGTTGTTCTCTACGGCCACGACGGCCAGGTACGGCCACATGAAGATTACTAGTGAAGGACCAACGCGCCCTTGGTGTCTTTGAGCGGAAGGTGCTGCGTACGATCTACGCTGGAGTGCTGATGGAAGCCGGAACGGGGAGGAGGGGAAAGAACCATGAATTGCATCAGTTTCTGGGAGAACCTCCTATCTTACACATCTCTAAAATCGGCCGTCTACGATGGGCTGGGCATGTTGTAAGAATGTCGGACGACAGGCCTGTTAAAATGGTTCTCGAAAACAAACCAGCGGGTACAAGAAAAACAGGCGCACAACGAGCAAGGTGGATCGATCAAGTAGAAGGCGACCTGTAGACTCTCCGCAGACAGCGAAGCTGGCGAGGTACAGCCATGGACCGATTACAATAAAGACAGCTTTTGTATACAGCAGAGACCACACCGGCCTTTGCCTGACTGGTAAGGTAAGGTAAGTAATGCGTATCTTGATACAGTCTTCAGCAAAGTTATATCTTAGTGTGTGAACTACACATACTGAACATTTTGAGTCATACAGCGTAGGAAATAACAACATAATAGCAGGAAAACACAAAGTAAATTTTGTACCGCTTGAAACCCGATTTTGTTTACGAATTCATATATTTGTACAGGCTCAATCGAATCAACTTTACAGAGCCAAGTTTTCATGTTTATATACATCAGTTATCTTAGAACTAAGGTTAAGGGGATAGAACCGATTACTCGCGGTCGTCTCGAGGTTAATAGGAATAACAATTTTAAGAATGGGAAAATTGGTATGGAAATTTTGAACAAAGCATAAGGAACAATGGTTTTCTTAAATCTAGAACTTCAAACTACAATTTTTTAATTGAATGAAACCCGATTTAACTCATTTAAATTAACAGTAAAGATGCTATTGGAGGACGCACAAGCGGGAAGTTTTTTATTTGAAAAACGGTGAATGCTAGACAATTGAGAGCCGATTTGAACCAACTAGAACGAAGCTGTTGTGCACACTAACAAAGTTTATTGGTTGTTTTTTTTTATTGATGAAGTAAAGTTTGAAAACTGGGTTGGACCCATTAAAACCAACAGTATGGATGCTGTTGAGGTCACTCAAAAAGTTTTATGGTGGTTTTTCATAGAGAAAACAAGGTGAATTTTAAGTTACGACTGAGAGCCGATTTCTACTTATTCAACTCAACGGTAAGTAAGCATACTTACAGCAGTTGGTGCCATTCAGATGGGATGACGAAGGTTTTTTGATTGCATGATTGGTAATGGATGAGCTTGTGTACTTTGGATCATTGGTTACGTCGAATAACAACTGCAGTAGAAAAAATCGCAGACGCATTATTACCGGAAGTCATGCTTACTATGGACTCCACAAGACCTTGCGGTTTGGTTAACTTCGCTCCCGTACATAGTGTACCATGCACAAAACTTTGATAAGACCGGTGGTTCTCTATGGGCATGAGACGTGGACAATGTTCGAAGAGGACCTGCAAGCACTTGGAATTTTCGAACGACACGTGCTTAGGATCATCTTTGGTGGTGTATGTGAAACGGCGAGAAGGATGAACCACGAGCTGGCGCAGCTCATTGGCGAACACACTAACCAGAAAGTCGTTAAAGCTGAAAGGGTACAATAGACGGGACTTGTTGTAAGAATGTCGGACAACAACCCCTCAAAAATGGTGTTTGCCTCGAATCAGACCGGTAGAAGATCATGGAAGTGTGGGAAATTCAAGGAACTGGATACGAGCAGCCCTCAACCGAATTTTATGGACAAATATCGTGGCACAGGTGCGGTCCTAATAAGACGCTGGACCAGCATAACAACTTAACTAACTAATAACAAACATGGTTGCATGATCTCGAATAAATTCAACAAATCGCAATGTTCTATTATATAGCTGATGGAATATAATAATTTAAGATACCATAATGATTCCGAATTTTGTAGATCGACATGAGAACGATAGATTACTTTCTGGTTCCTTATAGCAAGATGCTTAAGAACGGATCGAAAGATTCGATGAGCTACCAGTCCTGAACCGTTCGTTCGTTCTCTCTATAGTAGAGGTTTGCAATTCAGCTCACTTTAAAAAGCGGGTCTGAACCGATCAGTTCATCGGAATGTATCGATTCTTTTGACCAGCTCTTATGAATTTGGGACGTTGTTATTATATTTGTGACGCCAACGTACGCACAAATGCTAAGGTAATTTTATGTTTTATGATCGATGTTCAACTTGAACTTCAGAATCAGCTTTTTCCAGTCCTTTGGAATTACCAGAACCAAGATCAAAAGTAACAGCAGCTCCTTAAGAATTGTTAGCAGCTCTTCCCGATACTTTTCCGCTTTCCAATAGTAGAGCTCCACAATTACCAGCAACAGGATCAAAACCCAGCAAAAGGTCGAAAGTAACAATTGTAAACAATGACATCTAGCGTATTTTTCTGGGATCTGCTTGCTCCCACAAACAAAATAGCACCAAAAATAGATAGAGGGAGTTATTACCTTCTCGCCGGTAGCGAATATAGATTTAAGCAACCTGAGTTTCTAGGAATTTACGTTTTAAGTCATTGTTTACAATCGTTAGTTTCGACCTTTTGACGATTTTGTCTTGAATTGTTCAGCTCACGGGAAAGCAAAGCGTACAGTAAGAACTGTGACTACGGTTGAGCAGGTGAGCTGCGGTTCTTTTTTAAGAAGCTGGTTGTTATTTGCTCACTGAAATGAATCGATTCAATGGAACAGCGCAGGAGCGGATTGCCCATCTTTACTTTATACAGTGCTTTTCAAAATGATATGACCACCGTCGATTTTCCTGTTTGCGAGTGGTATTGAGTCACCCTAATCAAATGATGACAATTAAAGAACTGTGTCACCAATACAAGTAAACGACCTTAATCAGATGGTTTTGTTGATACGTGAAGCGAATCGACAAAAAGCAAGTCAATATTCCTTTTCAAAAAGATAAGATCATTTGGTGTATTTGTCCTGTTATTGAAGAATTTGTTGACAAACAACCCTTTTATCATTCAGTTAACAGTATTCGCAACAGTAGCCATCAAATACAACGACGAGTTGTCTGGGGTCTGGGGTGCCTTTTTAGACTCCGGCAAGCTGGTTAGTCACACAAAATGAAAAGCTCTGACTACATAAATATCCTAAAAGCCAGTTTGCTACCAGTAATTTGAAGAAGACGCAAAGCTAAACTTATTTTCTAGCAGAAAAACAAAAGCATTCACACCAGCACTGAAACAATGCCATCGCTTAGATCTGAAAAGGTTGACGTTTCGTACTGGCCAGCTTGTTCACCGGATTTCAATCCAATTGAGAACCTCTGGGGACTAATTGTTCGAGGATTTTATGCTGATAATCGCCAGTTTTCAACCCCTCAGGAACTGAAAACTGCAATTTTTGAACCATGGGAAGAAATTAAGCTGGCATCACTGCAGAAATTGATTTAAAGTATGCCAAAACGTATCTTTCGCACCATCAGACGGTCTGGAGTAATAACAGATTATTAGAGTTTTTTTTTTCAACGTTGATTCACGAAAAAATGAAAGTGGTCGTATCATATTGAAAAGCCTTTTTAAAAAAAATGCTGTTTGCCTTCAGTTTTGCAACAAAATGAATGAATTCTTGAACTGAAATTTATGTTTTAGAATTTAATTTCATATGGCATCCAGAAAATATGTTAATCGATTAATCGATTATTTTCCAACTGTCAAGTTAAAGTAAAATTGAAATTTATTTGTGAATTGGTACGCAGCCTAAGTGGTTTTCCAACATATAAGGCAATGGACAAAGTAATTGTTCTTTACAAAATTAATTCTCACATCGCGTTAAATAAATTGTTCTTTGACATCAAACAGCTTGATTAGTTTTCCTTCAATTTCATTTTGTTTCCATGATTTCCAACTGTACTGTTGGGAATAAAGGGCGATACGGTCAAAATTTGGTCAATATCAACTTGACGTATGTCTTTCAATTTTGCATTTAAAAAACCTGAACACCCCTCATTTTGAAGGTGTGTGTGTGTAGAGTGTTGCTCCTATTTTGATTTTGGAATCCCCTTTTCAGTTGTCAAAATGCCGTCCAAGCAAGAAGAGCAGCGTATCAAAATTTTGCTCGCGCATCGCGAAAATCCGTGCTACTCGCACGCAAAGTTGGCAAAATCGCTAAAAGTTGCCAAATCAACCGTTACAAATGTAATTAAAGTGTTTGGGGAACGTTTGTCGACAGCCAGGAAGTCTGGATCGGGGGGAAATCGAAAACCGGAAGCCGCTGAGACGACAAAGAGAGTTGCCGGTAGTTTCAAGCGAAACCTAACCTATCTCTCCGAGATGCCGCAAATAAGCTGGGTGTATCGTCTACAACCGTGCATCGAGCCAAAAAACGAGCCGGACTATCGACTTACAAGAAGGTAGTGACTCCAAATCACGATGATAAACAAAATACGACGGCCAAAGCGCGATCCCGGAGGCTGTACACGACGATGCTGACGAAGTTTGACTGCGTGGTAATGGACGACGAAACCTACGTCAAAGCCGACTACAAGCAGCTTCCGGGACAGGAGTTTTATACGGCAAAAGGAAGGAAAGGTAGCAGATATTTTCAAGCACACGAAACTGTCAAAGTTCGCAAAGAAATATCCGGTTTGGCAAGCCATCTGTACCTGTGGCTTGAAAAGCAGCATTTTCATAGCTTCCGGGACTGTCAACCAAGAAATTTACGTGAAAGAGTGTTTGAATAAACGTCTGCTGCCTTTCCTGAAGAAACACGGTTGTTCCGTACTGTTTTGGCCGGATTTGGCATCTTGCCATTACGGTAAAAAGGCCATGGAGTGGTACGCCGCCAACAACGTGCAGGTGGTTCCCAAGGACAAGAACCCTCCCAACACGCCAGAGCTCCGCCCAATTGAGAAATACTGGGCTATTGTCAAGCGGAACCTAAAGAAGACCATAAAAACTGCTAAGGACGAGCAGCAGTTCAAGGCAAACTGGCTTTCTGCGGCGAAGAAGGTGGACAAGGTGGCTGTACAAAATCTGATGGCAGGGGTCAAGCGTAAGGCCCGGCAATTCGGATTTGGAAAAGCGGAAGCCTAACTGAATATTTTTCCTGAATTTTATACTAATTGAACTTGAAAAAGAAATTTAATTTGATTTTTTAAATAAACGATTTCACCGATTTACACGCGTTTTCCCTTGACCAAATTTTGACCGTTTCACCCTTTATATATATGCTGTATAATGTATACAACATTGACCTAGAAATCGATGTATTAATCGCACTCAAGGATCCAGAAAACCGGAACGTTTTTTTTATTTATGAGGCGTTAACTATGCCTAAATTATGTTGTCTTCCAAACTCATTCACAGTCTTCACATCCAGTTTTGCATCCGGTCAAGAGTACAACTGAAATAAACTTTTACGAAGGGCAAAAGTCTTCCTCATGGAGTGTATATTAAACCAGACACAGTCACCTGCCATCGATGTGTTTAAATTCTTATTAACTCTATCCAACATGTGTCTACAAAAATCAATTGTCAATGAATAAACCCCAGCTGAATTTCTCCGAAATGAAGACATACCTAGTCGAAAATTCAGATTAAGTTCGCCCTGCACCCCATGCGACAACGCTGCCATCAGAACGCAGCCGAGCCAATTCAGAAAGCGGCAACCCAATTCGAAAATTTAATTTAACCCATCACATGCTGGGCCAAATATGGTCGCAGGTTCACGCGTAAAAGACACTTCGGGGAATGTGTGTGCCAAAACCCAAAAACCAACTTCGAAGGTTTCTCGGGGGAAAGCTCCGCTTGCCAAATGTCGATCTCCGTCGATGCGATGACATCTGTTCGTATGACTGTATTTGTAAAAGGTTGCTGCGATGAACGTGCGCGAAATAACACGTTCTTCCTCCCTACCTAAATGACGGAGATTGGCTGACTGCATGCCTGCCAATAGGGAAAGGTCCACAGTTCAGTCGAGTGTAAACGCGCGATTTTTCAACACACTCTCCGGCATCCATTTATCACATAATGGCGGCAACGAGCTTATTGAAAATCAATCTTTGCATTTTTCCTGTACGGCTTTGGATTTCTTCCGGATTTTTTTTCCAGTGATCCCTTGCTGCTTCGAAGGGAAGATGGAAAGCAATATTGTTCGGATTGCAAAATGTCAACTGGAAGAGAAGAAGTGGATTTATCGCCAAGTTTAAAACAGTCAATGGTGTGTTCGTCTTTCGTAGATCATTGGTATGATTCGAATTAAGAGGACGTTCGATACCGTAAAACGGGGCGACTTCGATCATTTTTTGAACTATTTTTTGAAATTTTCTATGATAATTATCTTTAAAATTTTGTTTTACATTTTTAAAACCAGTATTGGTATCTGTAGTATAACACTACACAGAAATTTAAAAAAAATATTATGTCAGATGAACTTTAAAAAAATTGTTTAATTCCCGCGGCCAATTTTCAATAATGGGGTGACTTCGATTCAAAATCAATTTTATCCATTTGAAGTGCTAAAATGAATTAAAAAAAACAAATTTTTATGCAAACCGTTTGATGCAGATGTCTCCCGCATAGCACAGGGGTGGAGCATTCCCCAAAGGGAACGTTCATTAATTATGTCACGCAAAAAAGGACCATTTTCAAAACCCTCCCTCTTTGTCATGTTTTATTATGGACCTTAAATTTTGTGTACAGATTATCACAATTCCCAAAGCTCCCTTCCATTAAAAGCATGACTTAATTTATGAGCGACCCATCCATTGCTATTTTTTTTGTAGTTCACCATAATATTAGACAAACAAAAATACCTCATTCATGTCGTTTTTAATTCGGTACTACACCGGTGTAAGGACGCCAACACTGCCGTGAATCGCATATCCGTCCCATATGGATTGAAATCAAGAAAATATGGTACTGATATGCGATTCACGGCAATTCACGGCAGAATAAGTGCGAGTCATTAACAGCTAAGGAAACGTTCATTAATATCATCATATTTTTAGGGGGAAGGGGATTTTACAGACCGTGGTCAATGTATGCGACCTCTTCATAAAAGAAGTGAACCAGTCCTTACCGGGATTGTTGTTGTGGACTCGCGTTTTTATCTGGTTACTATGCAGAAAACCTTTCACCAGTAGCTTTGAGCTGACCGAAGTCAAAGGGAATCCCCATTCACCTACAATTTTGATAGTTTCCCGGAGATCCGCTTCCTGGGCATCGGTTAAGATTGTCTAACCACCAACCGTCTGCAGGTGCCGTCCATTGAGTGTATCATGAAGGGTGCTGTAAGGAATGCTGTAGGTCCGAGCAGCTCCACGCAGTGAATATCGTTTTCTTTCGTACTGCCTCCAACGCAGCATCCATCGATTCGGAACTGTACTGTAAATAAGCTCTTCCACCAACTTTTTTCACGTACTTTCTCGGCATTTCGGACTTCTCAATGCCATTAAATTGTCGAAATAAATGTTTCACACCTTTTCTCCAACACAGAACAAAACAAAACAAACCATTTGACAGATTGAGAGATAGTGCAACACTTCGAGAAGGTTGTCGCGTTTATTCGTTTGCTCATAAATTTCGATCAAAATTTTTTTTTTATTCATTAATTTGTTTATGTATACAAAATTAATATTTTTTTGATTAGCTTAGAGAGACGAATGTTTAAGTAATCTGAAAATGTGGTTGTCGATTTTTTTTAAATCATTTTATTGCTTGAATATATGATTGTTGTTGGGCTTGGGAAAAAGTACCATACGGAGGATTTTTTTTTTTAATATTTTTTTATAGCGAAGCAAATAGAGAAATGCTAAAACCAAAATGCATTTATATACCCTAATAAATGCTGAATGTATATGGTTCAAAGCTTAAAAAATTCAAGCACTTGAAGAAGGATAATTTAAAATTGAATAAATATCGGACTTGGTGGTCGAAGTATCCCCGTTGATAGAAGTCACCCCACTCTACGGTTTTATTACATAATAGAAGGGTAAATAGCTCTTAGGCTCGTTAAACCTGAAACTACATAGCAGCAACATGCTGGAGCTGACTGGTTTCAACTTCCGTCCAGGTCTAGCGGTTTTTCGGCAAGAACAATTTCCCCACCATGGAACCCTAGGGTCAAATTGAACTTGCCACACAATCATACTAATGCAATAATGCTACTAGTATCGAAAGCTCTCAATTGATCACTGTGCATTTCGAACATCAAGCTAAGAGCAAGCAATAGGCTAATTTTGAAACCTGTAATGACAAATTTCACGCCAACTCATCCAGTGCACAGTGGGAAAATAGTACATGAATCGCGAAAGAATTCGACAATTCAGCTCCAAGTAGCACAAGGTTAGTGAACAATAGCATTATTTATGTCAATGGAAGGAGTCCTACTTGCCGCCAAATTCAGTGGACGGAGATATTGGGCTTATTTTACCCCACTTCCCCGTATTATCGAATAATGCCCGATATCTATGCTTGGAGGGGTCGCGGTAGTCAAAATAAGCCTATTCTTATGTAGAATTTTCCAATAAATAGAATGGAAGTAATTGCAGCCACCGCACGGGTCGGGCAACAGAGATATTGCTGATTTTACCCCACTTCCCCCATTTTTCAGATATTGTTTATTAATCTATGGTCGGAGGGTCTGCGGTAGTCAAAATAACCCTATTCTTATGTAAAATTCTCCTAGGAATCGAATAGGTAACGTACGGGTCGGATAACGGAGATATTGGGCTTATTTTGCCCCAATTCCCCGTGTTTTTATATTGCTGAATAATCTATGATTGGAGGGGTCTGCGGAAGTTAAAACAGGCCTATTCTTATGTAGAATTTCCTTAGAAATTAAATGGAGGTGGTTTCAGTCACAGCACGAGTCGGGAAAAAGAGGTAATGGGCTGATTTTACCCTACTTCCGCCATGTTTTCGAATATTCTTCATTAATCTATGCTCGGAAGGGTGTGCGGTAGTTAAAATAGGCCAACATAAGCCTAATATTATGTATTATTTCCTTAGGAATCGAATGGAAGGGGTTGCAGTCACAGCACGAGTCGGTTAACGGAGATATTGGGCTCAATTAAATCCAATTACCTGTATTTTCGAATATTGCTGACTGATCTATGCTCGGAGGGTTCTGCAGAAGTTAAAATAGGCCTATTCTTATTTAGAAATTGCTCTAGGAATCGAATGGAGGTGGCCACTTCATGAGTCGGAAAACGGAGATATTGCTGATTTCACCCCACTTCCTCATATTCGGACACCCATACATATACATACATTTATTTGTTCAACATCACATTTAGGTTAAGACATAATCAACAATAGTACGCCACAATACTTGGTTCGCGGCTGCCGCTCTCCAACCTCGGTCACGTCCAATGCTCGCCAGATCACGCTCCAACTGGTCCGCCCATCGTGCTCTCAGCACTCCACGCCTTCTTGTGCCCACCGGATCAGTAGCGAACACCAACTTTGCAGGGTTGTTGTCCGGCATTCTTACAACATGCCCTGCCCACCGTATCCTTCCGGCTTTGGCCACCTTCTGGATGCTGGGTTCGCCGTAGAGTGCAGCGAGCCCGTGGTTCATCCTTCGCCGCCACACACCGTTCTTCAAGACCGTCCTTAGCACGCGTCGCTCGAAAACACCGAGTGCTTGCAGGTCCTCCTAGAGCATGGTCCATGCCTCGTGTCCGTAGGAGGACCACCAGTGATCTTATTAGCGTTTTGTGCACATGGTCGCACTTTGGTGCTGGGGGTGAATCTTTTTCAGGACACGGTGACAGATTCTTCTGGAGCCCGTAGTAGGCACGACTTCCACTGATGATGCACCTTCGAATTTCACGACTCGTATTGTTGTCAGCCGTTAGTAAGGTTCCGACGTAGACAAATTCCTCCACCACCTCGAAGGTATCCCCGTCTATCGTGGCATTACTTCTTAGGTGGATCCGGTCGTGTTCGGTTCCGCCTACCAGCATGAACTTTGTTTTCAACGCATTCACCACCAGTCCGACCCTTGCTGCTTCGCGTTTCAGGCAGGTGTTCAGCTCTACCACCGTTCCAAATGTTCTTGCGATAATGTCCATGTCGCACACAAATCGACCAGATTTTGTAAAATTCGTACCCCGGCTGTTGAGCCCAGCTCGTCGCATTACACCTTCCAGAGCGATGTTGAATAGTAGGCATGAGAGTCCGTCACCTTGTCGCAGTTCCAGATGAGATTCGAATGAACTGGATAGTTTACCAGAAACCCTTACGCAGTTTTGCATACCGTCCATCGTTGCTTCGATGAGTCTGGTCAGCTTCCCAGGAAAGCCGTTTTCGTCCATAATTTTCCATAGCTCTGTGCGGTTGATATTGTCGTATGCCACTTTGAAGTCGATGAACAGATGACGCGTTGGGACCTGGTATTCACGGCATTTCGGGAGGATTTGTCTTACGGTGAAGATCTGGTCCGTTGTCGATCGGTCGTCAATGAAGCAGGCTTGATAACTTCCCAGGAACTCATTAATTTTAGGTGATAGATGACGGAATATAATCTGCGATGGCACTTTATAGACGACATTCAGAATTGTTGTCGCTCTGAAGTTCTCACATTCCAAATGATCGCCTTTTTTATGTATGGGGCAGATAACCTCTTCCTTCCACTCCTTTGGTAGTTGTTTGGTTTCCCAGATCCTGGCTATCACCCGTTGCAAGCAGGTGGCCAACTTTTCTGGGCCCATGTTGATGAGTTCAGCTGCGATACCACGATCTTTACCAGCTGCTGTGTTGGTTTTGAGCTGATGGATGGCATCCCTAACTTCCCTCAGAGTGGGAGTTGGATCACTTCCTTCTTCTGCTGCACTGACATAGTCTGTCTCCCATGCCTACATTCTCATCGAAGTGCTGTTTCCACCTTTCGATAACCTTACGTCCGTCCGTCAGGAGGCTCCCATCTTTATACCTGCAGATTTCGGCTCGCGGCACAAAGCCGTGGCGGGATGCGTTGGGCTTCTGGTAGAACTTCCGTGTTTCTTGAGAACGGCACACCATTTCCTCGTACTCCGATTCTTCTAGGCGGCGTTTTTTCTCCCGAAAGACGTGGGTCTGCTGTTTCCGCTTCTGCTTATAAAGTTCCACGTTCTGCCGGGTTCCTTGCTGAAGCATTACCGCCCGCACAGCATTCTTCTCCTACAGAATTGCTCTGAACTCCTCGTCGAACCATTCGTTCCATCGACTCCGTTCCACGTGCCCGATGGTACTCTCGGCTGCGTCGTTGATGGCTGCTTTTACTGTACTCCAGCAGTCCTCAAGAGGGGCCACATCGAGCTCGCTCTCGTCTGGCAACGCTGCCTCGAGATTCTGCGCGTATGCTGAGGTGACATCCGGTTGCTTCAGTCACTCTAAGTTGTACCGTGGCGGTCGCCGGCTCCGCACATTGTTGATGACGGAAAGTTTTGGGCGCAGTTTGACCATCACAAGGTAGTGGTCAGAGTCGATGTTAGCGCCACGATAGGTCCTGACGTCGATAATGTCGGAGAAGTGCCGTCCGTCAGTCAGAACGTAGATGATTTGCGATTCCGTCTGCTGTGGTGATCTCCAGGTGTACCGATACGGGAAGCCGTGTTGGAAAAAGGTGCTACGAATGGCCATGTTCTTGTAGGCGGCAAAATCAATGCGTCGTATGCCGTTTTCGTTCGTCAGCTGCTGGGCGCTGCTTTTCAATCGTCGGTCTGAATTCCTCCTCTCGGCCTACCTGAGCGTTAAGGTCTCCTATGATGATCTTTACGTCATGGCTTGGGCAGCGATTATACTCACGTTCGAGCTGCGCGTAGAATGCGTCCTTGTCATCATCAGTGCTTCCGGAGTGATGGCTGTGCTCGTTGATTATGCTGAATTTGAAGAATCGGCCCTTGACCCTGCACATTCTTTCGTCGATCGGCCACCAACCTATCACGCGCCTCTGCGTATCGCCCATCACGATGAAAGCTGTTCCCAGCTCGCATGTGTTGCCGCACTTCTGGTAGATGGTATGATTATTTCTAAACGTTCGCACCATGGATCCTGTCCAACACACCTCCTGCAACGCTACGGTGCCGAACCCGCGGTCCTTCAGTAGTTCGGCGAGTATACTCACAATAAAGTTGAGAGATCGGTAGTTCCACGTACCGAGTTTCCAATCGTAAGTCCTTTTTGTTCGCTGGGGCCGTTGCCGTTGGTCTCGGTTCGCATTATTCTGTTGCGAATTTTCCGATGCAATTTATTTTTACGGCTGGCTCGCAGGGCCGGATACCAACCCCCTATTTCCCGGAGGACCATAGTGCACAGTTGAGCTTTGGATCCTTTCCTGGCACTCGGACGTCGATCAGCCGCCCCTAACATGGAGGACAGATGCTGTTTTGAGCCGCTTCTCCTGGAGAACAGACACTTATGTTTGCAGAAGCAAACCCCCCCTTCCCTGTCAGCCTAGGAACAAAGTTCCCACCGGAGAAAGTTACCCGATCTTCCCTAAGGATGCTCGCAGCCCAGCCGGCACCGCGGGGAGGTAGGGATAGGAGTTACTGAACAAGAGGATAAGGACCACTAAATAGGGTCTATTTTAAACCTGCAGGTACGTGAAGTACCAGTGGTACGCATTGTTCAGTCATTTACCAACCGGACACCTATACATCACTTTTTTGCAAGTCTTTTTGAGTTATGTTGACATGAAAAAATTGATGTGATAAAAACTCTTTTTTTTTCGCCGGCGTCGGTGGTGTAGTGGTGCGTACGCTGGCACCCAGTGAGTCTGGGTTCAATCCCAGTCGACGTCGGTGGTTTTCTGAGGAAAAATTTGGTCGTCTTCCTTCGGAGGAAGTAAACCGTTGGTCCGCTCATAGTCTGGTCGTTAGGTAGGGTTCAGTGGTGGAGTCGTTCTGGCGTCGTGAGTACCTGTGAGGAAAAGGCCGCCGGAAAATGAATAAGCATAAAAAAAAAAAATTCGTTAAAAGTGCCCATCTTGCAATGCATTGCGAACTTTTAAGCAATTATATTGCCTATATTAAAAAAAATCGTCCAATTCTAAGATAGTCTTTTTTTCAAATTGACTTTAAATTTTAAAATATTTATTTTTAGCGTGCAAATTTTTAATAAAAGTAAAGACAGTTTTCTAAAACTCACTCAACCATCTGTTTTTTGTTAGTCTTTTCCTTTTTGAGTTATGTTGATTTAAAAAAAATCGATCAAAAAACTTAAGCCCTTTTCAAGTCTAGATAAATTTTGAAAAAAAAAGGTATGCAAAGTTGCTTGAAAAGATATAGTCTACCCACTCACAAAGTTTCATTGGATTCTGAGAGGGTGCTGCCAATCACGAAGACGAGTTGGCATGAAATTCATCTATAGACTGTTCCAGAAAGTATAAGCACACTTTCAAAATAACAAAAAAGTCATGTTTATTTTAGTTTTAATAATTTCATTTGGCAAATCATATTTGTATTTGTGTTTTATATGTTTTTTTACTCTCGTTTAATCAAAATATTTAATCATATCCAAGACTCCTAACTTTTCCTCGAACATGACCCATTAGCTTCTGCAAAGTGGTACTTCCCATCATTTTGACTACTTTTGGCCAATCTTTTAAAAATTTTTGGATGTCATCCGCTGGTTTTATGAATTTTCGAAGCTTTGTTTTGGTCAAAGTCCAAAAAGTCTCGATTGGCCGTGCCTTCGGGCAGTTCGGCGGATACATGTCTTTCGGCAAGAAACATACATTTTGACTTTTGTACCATTCTAAAGTGTCTTTTGCGTAATGACATGACGCCAAATCAGGCCAAAACACTACTTGACCTTCGTGCTGCCTGATTATTGGCAATAATCGCTTCTGGAGACATTCCTTAACGTATTTCTGAGTGTTCATCGTCTCCGTTGTGACGTACGGACTCGATGTTTTACCACACTCGCATATTGCCTGCCAAACCATAACCTTCTTCCAGAATTTTTCGGTAAAAATTGCCTTCTCCGTTTCGGGGATGTCTTTGTCTTCGCTTACAGTATAAAATTTTGGTCCGGGAAGCGTTTTGTAATCTAGTTTCTCATACGTTTCATCGTCCATTATTATACACCAAGAATTTCTACACAATAACAAATCGTAGAGTTTGCGATACTTTTTCGTTGTTCCAGAGTAAGACCGCGCATTTTGATAGGTAACACAAAACTGAGCACTTTTTGATGCTATGTCATTCAGAAATGTGCAAACAAAAGGACGCAGCCAAAACATGTTGAAATATTTCATTATATTCAAAGTGACCGTTAAAATAAGCTGTGCTTATACTTTCTGGAACAGTCGTTAATATATCCTGTTCTTCTATTTTTCTCATTTCAATATATTTTTAGCACATATGTTTTCTTAAATGTTTACTATGCCCAAGAGGAGCCGAAGAATACGGGCATAAAAATTAAATTCGTTCGACTCTCAACCTACCAATACTTTGCATCCGACAATGTCCGTAGAGAAACGATGAAACAAGACAAACTACTTGCGAAGATAAATGAGTTCTGAAGCATTCTGAACAACTTCTGAGCACCGGGGGAGATATGGTAGAAAGTTTAATTACTTGTTTTTCTTATATTCATCGCTGTCGGGTTGCTGGGCCGACATGACTAGATGCCAGCAAATGGGAAACTTGCAACGAGTGAAGAGAAAAATTTGTCATTTTGCGGATTAGTGTGGTTGGTGGTGTCACTCTTCTTCTTCTTCCCGTTAGAACTGTCGCATGCAAACATGGTGGGTAATGACCGGAAAAATGTAATTGCAGTTGAAAGTTGGATGAGCGGTTATGATACGGATGATGGATTTGGTGGGCGGTTGACGACAGGTCCTTAGATTAACGATGATGGTTGGCAAAAGTCACTTGAGTGGGTGTTGGCTGCTGGAAAGCGTTCTTGAACTATTTTGTTTCTGTGAGCTCAAAATGCTAGGAGATGGAATTTTGGGGATGCACGTTTTGACCAACTGGCCTTAATGTTTGGTTGCTTATATCGCATTTAAATGAGCTGACCAGCAAAAAGGTTAAGGCATATTGCACAACCGAAATGGAAACTTACTATGTGACAAATGTTCTGCAGGCCATTGTAGTTTTAAATATGCAAACGGTGTAGCTGACGTCTCTTTTGCTAAAAGTCCGTCGATATTTGATAAGGTCCCATTGGATATTCATTCTCACCTGTGCTTACAACTGACCACCTTTTCACCATCTGATTATAATAAATATCTCAAAACATGATTGGTGGTGCCAAACATATTGAATCGCGCAGGGTGTCGTTAGTGCCGTCCAGCGCTCTTGTGAGAGCATCCAGAGCGCCTTCTCCAATATTCATTGACGTTTTTTTGAAGAATAAACAATATGTTTTTAATAAAAATATACTGAATTCGCTGAAAAAACAATTATTTTTTAACTATATGATTGAAAAAATTCTCATTTTTTATTGAACACCCGTTAGCTCCCACTTACCTTGGTTGTGTCATTCAGCTACCACCCTCTACGTAATTGAATTGAGTAGTCCCCGGCGGTGGACTCTACTCCGAAGTAAAATTACCTGGCAGTGAATCCCGAAAACGAACCACGGTGAGCCATTTAGCACCCACATACACCTTACAATGACGGAGAGTTCCTCGACGTTGGTACATCGCCTGAGAACGACAACCCGCAACTCAATTCAACCACTCGCTTCTTGATTCTCCCGCCATTCTCGCTGTAGGGTCGATTCTATAGACGACGTTAACTGGGCTGGTATCTGCCCTGCTGATTGCAATAATCTCGCTTCGCAATGGTCCAAATCGTTGACAGTCAAAGTCCACGTACTCCAGTGTTACTTGAACGTCTGCGCACTCCGGACAGAAGCGTGACGCTGCGTGGCCGAATCGATGCAAGTACTGCCTGAAGCAACCATGGCCACTGCCAAGGTAGAAGTTTACCTCTCCGTGCTTCCTTTTCATCCAGATCGACAAATCCGGTTACACCAGGTAGGTCTCGTGTCTCATTCTTGTGCCCATCGGCAATCGATTCCACTCTCACATGTCTCCACTGATAACACTCGCTGTCTTCCGGATCATTCCGGCAATTACGCATACTACCTCTGATGAAATAGTACAGTACGCACTCACGACTCGCATGGCCATGGGCCTGAACGTACTGTTCAAACTCACCCGGTTTTGCTTGGTTCCCAGTGCTGCGACCGAGGCTGGACTTCCGTTTCTGAGTATTGATGATCCAGTTTTCAATTATGCGTCACAAATATCTCCACTTCTTCCAGTGTTTCGCCTGTCACTGATAATACGGTGTCATCCACAAAACCAACGATGACTACGCCTTTGGGAAGCTTCAACGTCCGTGCTCTTTTACATCGCGTTCCAACGTGTTAGGCCAAGGATGGAACCTTGCAGAACTTCCGCCGTGATGGTCACCGATTTCCACCCCACTGAGGTCTTATAGATCAACACCCGGTTCTGAAAGTAATTCTTCAGAATTCTGCACAGGTAATCAGGGACCCTCATTCTGTGCTGCTACTCGGCAATAGCTTCCCAGTTGGCGCTATTGAAGACATTCTTAACGTCGATGGTTACAACAGCGCAATATCGATCGCCTCTCCGTTTCTGGTCAGGCACCTGTACGGCTATTTCTACCACTGTCTGTATGGCATCTACCGGAGACTTCCCTTTCCAGAAACCGAATTGCATCCTCGATAGCCGATGATCGGTTTCGGTAAATTTCGTCAGCCTGCTGAGGATGATCCTCTCCAAGAGTTTCCCGAACGTATCGAACCGGCATATTGGCCCATACCATGCTGGATCCCCTGGAAACTTTCCTGGCTTTGTCAGCAATACAAGTTTCTGTATTTTTTACCTGTCCAGGAAATGGACATTTCTGCAGCACATCCCTGAACATGACCTAAAATGGCGAAAATTCAGAGCCATGTTAGGGATTCCATCAGGGTGCCTTCTGCATCTTAAGTCCTCTCGCCATTGCCTCAAGCGCCTTGTTCAAAACTTGCATGCCCTCAGTGTTACTTCTTTGTTCCTTGTTGTACGGTTTACGTGGCCACGTCGTTGGATCGTGCGGGAAAAGTCAACCTACGATAACCTTCAGTTTTGCTGGGCAAAGCTCCGCAGTAATTGTTCGGCCTTTGGTCTTCGCCATGACAATACGGTACGTGTCGCCCCAGGGTTTAGCATCGGCGGCTCGGCACAGCTCCTTGTAGCAGTTCGTCTTGCGCTGTCTTTTCTCACGTTTTAATTCAGCCCTGGCCACTCGGAACACCAGCTTTTGAAACACTCTGTCTGCTGTGATTTTAGATCTCTGGACACGTCTTTTGGTTGCTGAGCTACTCATTCCATCAGTAAGCTGGAGCAATTTTCTCGGCATGTTTGCATTACATGCCGTTACAAACGTAGTCGTCAGCTCGTCCGCGTTTCGGTTCGAGAGTTCGTTGTCGGACTTCAACTCCTCAACAAGGAATTCCTTCGTATTGTGAGAGGATTTCGCTGGTTGAAATACGATATACCGGATCGCCAGATGGTTGCTATGGGTATACTCTTCACACATTCTCCACTTCATAATTGTCATCAGCGACGGACTACAGAAGGTAAAACCAACGATCGATTCATAACCGTGTCTGCGAAAAGTGCTGGCGGAACCTACGTTCGATAGTATAACTTCCAACTTTACCAGAGCTTCTAACAGGCTGTACCCTCTAGCGGTTGTACATCTCTTTTTTCCGTCGGCCTATTTCCTCACATGGAGACAATCACCGACGCCAGGAAGACGACTCCGCCACCTGGACTCTATCTATCGACTCATGAATATGAGCCGGGACCAACGGCTTTACATACTTTCCGAATGAAGACGTGACCAGATTTTTTCTCTTCAGAAAAACCTGGGATCCCTGGGACTGCTGACTTTACATCTTCTACCCCACTCCACAGCCCATGCATCGAAGTCTCCTCCGATGACGGGAAATCTTCTCTCCATGAGCTGCTCGGTCACTGAATCCAGCAACAGAAGGAACTGGTCCATTATGCACCTTGGGGGTGCTTAGCAGGTGCATACAAAGATCCCCTTGAATTGGACCATCACGAATCCTTCGAATAAACTGGATACTACTTCGTGGATTGGGAATCTGCCCATTACTTGACATCGCTGCTATCGCCGCTCTATCTACCACTCAGTTTCCGTAATCGGGAGGAACACGATACGGATCCACAATGATAACGACGTCATATTTTGTTTCTGTTGTTGACTGCTACATTAGTTGATATGCAATGTCACAATGATTAAGGTAAATTGGTGTAACTTCCAGTACTGCCGACCTGCTGTCATCTTTTTATATACTGGGCATCTGTAGCCCCCGGTAAGTGGTCGTTTCTATCCTCCTTTTTGCAAAGCGTGCATCCCGGTTGTTTTTGTTTTGTAGTATCTTCCAAAATGACCCTTCTCCCCGCATTTTCTGCACAGATCAAATTTGTCAGGACCGTTGCACTACATTTTTTGCTAGTTCCTTCAACTCTCGATCAGCTCTAACTTTTCAAAGGGTTATCAGTGTACGTCGTTCCACTTTTTACCGCAACAATCAGAGCGTCACCCTTTCTTCGTTCCCGACGAGACCGAAAAGAATAGAAACAACTTCTGTAAACAACATAGGCCACCCCGGACATGGTCTGATTGAATATAACAAAACCATTAAAAACCGACCAACACAATTGGCAAGTGGTCCTAATAGCATTCTAACTATTTAAATCGGTACAAATTAGCCCTTTAAAGTTTTAAACAACCTTATCGATCGAATCAAACACCTTCACTATATTTTGTGAATGACCTCAACAGCATCTTAACTGCTGGAATAAATCGGTTCCAAATGGCTTTCTTATTTAATTTATTTATTTATTTATTTAATTATTTACATCTAGTATATCATTTCGTTGCATCTGGTCCTACAGGGTTACCCAATAATCGGACGATAATACAAGAAGGCAAACTATAAAATCTAAACATCAGTTATCACTTACGTTAACAGCTAATCTCGGATCATCCTTTTGAATTGATCAAAGCTGATAAAGATATCCACGTAATTGTAGCTCTCGTTGTAGGTCTGACATAAACGTGATAAAGGCGCTGATTTCCCCAAGTTTGTTCTTGGCCTTGGTAAGCAGAATAGATCCACCCACCGTAGACCATGCGTAGGGAAGCAATAGTTGAGTTCGCTAGTAAGGCTACAGTGAATATTACCATGGACGAGTCGATGAAGCGTAGATATGTCCAGGATGCGCCGACGGTCACTTAATGATGTCAGCTGCAGGCGGCTTATCCTTGTCTGGTACGGCTCGTAAGGGTAATGGATTTTTCTATAAAGGAAACGTGTGAACGTATGCTGTACTGCTTCTATTCGTTCCATATACTGCGCATAGTATGGATTCCATAACGGTGAGCAGTATTCTAGTATTGGGCGTACGATGCGGTTGAAAAGCGATATCATAGGTTCAAGTTGGTTAAAGCTTCTGCAATTTCTCATCACGAACCCAGACAGTCGTGCCACTTTTCGTACAATCATATCCAGATGTGGATTAAAACTTAATCGAGTGTCGACTACTTCACCCATGTCACGTATCTCCGATACTTTCTACAGTGGCATTCCATTCACGTAATACGATGATTCAACGGGACGTCTCTGGCGCGAGATGGTGATGTGCATGCTCTTCCTCACATTGAGGGTGAGCCCATTATCAGCACACCACTGAGTAATGCTATCTACCGTCTGCTGAAGTCCCAAGGTGTCGTTTCCATCGTCGTGCAATGTTTACATCGTCAGCAAATGCCCAGCACCAGTCTTCTATCCTGAATAGCAAGTCGTTGAAAAACAGTAGATAGAGCAATGGTCCCAAGACAGATCCTTGGCCAACACCGGAAGTAGCGTAGATTGGCCGAGATGACACACCATTCAGTCTGACCTGATAGGCTCGATTTGAGAGGTACGTGCGCAGTAGATTGATGGTAGCGTCAGACAGTCCGTAGGCTTTACACTTCTCAAGTATCCTTGAGAATCCTTTCCACAACTTGGCCAAACCCATTCTGCACCACCACTCCCCGATAATTTTCCAGGTTCGTTGCATCTCCATTTTTCAATATCGCTGTCATATTTCCCAGCTTCCACCGCACTGGATATCGCTGCAATGATACCATTCTGTTGAATATAAGAGCAAGTGGTGTCGAGAGAGAGCGAGCAGATCGCTTCAAAAAGACATTAGAAATTCCATCAGGTCCCATCCCTTTGTCCTCTTTCAGGGAACTCAACACACGAAAAACGTCTTCGTCGGTTACCGTCCCGAATGAGAAAGTGTCAAAAGTGGAAAAGTCAGATCGGAAAGAGTGCAACTGTTGACTGGGTGCTGCGAGAGTGGTGCTAAAGAAATCAGCAAAACCTTCAACAATCTCGTCCGTGCCAGTGTAGTATCTGCTACCATAGAACGTCTCGTTGGGCACCGAGTTAGATTTCCTCAAGGCTCTTGCGTACGCCCAAAATGGTTTGACTTCACTTCTCGATTTGCGCTGTAGATCGTCGAGGTATGAACGTTCCTATGCATGCAGAAACTGTTTTCCCTGTCTACGAAGATTGCTGAATGTTACATAAATCAATGGGTCTCTCGTACGTCTGAACTTCTTCTGCGCTTTATCTTTCCTACGAAGCAGTCTCGTGAGTTCTTGTGTGAACCAAATCGGATTTTTAGAATGACGGGGCAGGGTCTTACGGACATGACTATGAACGATATCGTTTACCACGTCATAGAATTTATCAACAACAACGTCAATATCTCTATAATCCATAACTTGGTGCCAGTTGACTGCTGACATCTCGACACCAATATCCTCATAGTTTGCTCTCCTAAAGTTAAAGTGACTCATCTTTCGTCACGGAGCGTAGCGTACTGCTTCAAATGAAATCTGGATTCGCAATGGAGGATGATGGGGCCTTGTTGTTTGTTTTAAGACGCATCAGATAGTCAGAATTGACAGTTGGGGTTTTGTAATTTTATGAACAATTTATGATATATAGTATATTTCTACAACTTTCCTTTATACCCTTCTTACACAAAAAGAAGGGCACTAAGATCGCTTGAAAACTCGTATTTTTATCCAAGGCCTGTTTGCAATTTTTTATATCAGGATCAGGAAATCCTTATGGCCTGACCCGACACAGAGGCCTGCTCTGGCTCATCTTGCACTGTGTCAAAGTGTGGTCAGGGACGACCTCTGAGAAAAGGTCGCTGAACACTATTAACGTTTGCATTAAAAAAATGGACTTTTTTCGGAAGGTGAAAACAAAGCGACAAAAAACAATTATCCTTTTGATAGATAAAAGCAATTATCCTTTTGATAGATTTCCCATGGAAGGTAATTATTTAAGCTTACTTGCAAAAAATTCTACGCCCTTCCGGACGGCTTTCCGGCAGACCGGAACATTCACCATGGCGGACGAAAACATGCGTGTAGGCATGTTTTTGAGTTCTTTCTTCGTTTTACTTATCAATTCCTCCTCAGTTTTCACGACAAAATTGTTGGAGTAGATCTTACGCTCCAGGTTGGCCCATAAATTCTTGATGGGACGCAACTGGGGGACGTTGGGTGGGTTCGCCGACTTGGGTACCACATCGATATTCAGCCGCTCCATCTCCTCCAACGATCGCTTTGAGTTGTGGGCCGACGCAAGATTCAGCCAGAACACCGCGTCTTTGACTTATGGTATTTCTTGATGAATGACGCAACTTCCGGTAGGCATTTCGAACTATAAATTTCCCCGTTTACGGCCAGTCCGGAGTGAAAGAAGAGCGGCTTTGGCATCCCCTTCTTGCAGATTGTGACCCACCGCAGCAAGAGAAATGAACTTCACCTCGGAGCTCACTTCCTTCGTGGGGGGAGTAAAATACGAAGTGCCCTGCCAGTCGTTGCCATACAGGGTTAGATAGGTCTCGTCGTCCATCATCATAGTCACCTAGCGATTCGCCGGAAAAATCGAGTTGACTATCTTATTCAGCCGCTGCCGCTGCGTCATTGCCTGCAGCTCCGAAACCAGTGGACGCGACATCCGCTTCCTGAAATGTATGTTCATGTTCGCCAGGTACTTTTTCACTGTTTGGCCAGTTGAACCGACCTCCCGGCCAAGCACACGCAGCGATGTAGCCACTTCAGCATCCTTTAGAGCCTTTTGTCGCTCAGGGTCGTCGGCCGTCCGGAACCGGGCTTTCTTTCAATGCGCTGATTGTTGACTAATAGTGCCAAGATGTCGTAGATACCAGAACGGGCGTATCCGGCGTCCACAAAGTGCCGCACGATGTCCGTCTTCGACACTTTGAACGCGCACACTTCTGAACGGAGTTGCTTCACTGTTTTTGCCATCACGGTTAGAGTTCGACTGATAGAGCTGTCAAATTTTGACTGTTGCCTGCTGATTTTTTTTAATGCAAACGTTATTTCCAATGTTTTCGTGAAACCGACGAACATTACGTTCAGGGTCAAGGGGAGCGCAGCAAATTTCAATCGATTTGCCGTCAATTCATAGTGAAGGAGAGGGAGAGAGGGTGACAGTTGCACCAATTTGACATTTGAGTTGAAAAAAAGCAAAGTTTCATATTGCTCAATTCAGCAGCTGCGCATTTTCCGTTAAGCTGATGCATTTCGATTGGCAGAGAATTCAAACTTATTCATCAAGTTGATGGTATCCATGTGAGACACTCTTTGTTCAGGAGTGTCGAATAGTTTATTTCATGAACTGAATGTATGGAATATCAAATACTTCTGGAAGTTCCTTTATTTATTGATGAAAATAGGTATCCATATTTTCCATTTCTGAGTTTGTTATTCTGATGAAGTGTAAGAAGGGTTCAGTCTCACCATCGGTGGATTTATTCGGGGTTTTTATCTGATGTTTGATATTTACGTACATTCGGTGATTGTTCAGTTTCTTAGACATCATATTGTACTCAATTGATTCCAAATCGAAAACTAAAATTCAGTAAAGGAGGGCGGTCCGATAAGTACTTTGCTTCACCGCCCTATGGCCCTATCGAAAGACGAATTTACTGTCGCATAGTCCATTCTCGTTGACGGCTACTGTTCCAATTGCAGCCGAATCGACTTTGTCTTCATCGCGTGTGGAAGCAGGCGTGTCCAGGGATTTCAGAGATATGAAAAAGAGCAATATTACTCAAATACCTATTCAAATACCACGTCATCAAGGTCTCTCCAAACCACGTCTCTTTTTATCTTACATTGGACCGCAGAAATTTTATCACACCCTCTGTACATGCGGTCACCTCTAACATCCATTGCTGAAATATATAACAGAACTGCAATAAAATCTATCATCTGCTGTGTGTGTACACGGGATATTCCCCATAACCCTTGAACTAAATTTAGCTAATGTAACCTCCCGGATACAGATTGCCACTCTCCTTGTTTGCAAAACCTTCACAGCTGGTACCTATGGATATAACAACCATCAGCGAAATGACAAATTGAGCTGGGTTGGGCATGGCTTGCTCAGCCCTTCATTTAATTGGATGGTGCTGACCTGTTCGCACCTGTAAAACTTGGCCTGCTAACGACGGGTAGTGTTGTGATGGACACACCAACGGCCAACAATCGATTATCTGTCAGGTTCACAGAAAAAAAAAAGAAGTGGGACCTTCTACGCCACAAAGGACACCGTTTGTATCATATTTGAATACAACATATTAATCAAAATTTTCCGAAATTCCGAAATCCAGTTTTAGCATACACACGCTTGCAAATCGGTTTAAGATACGGATTCCCCACCGGGCAATGAAACGAATCCATAAAAGCTCCCAAAATACGGCTCGTTCGTGTTCGAAGAATCTCTTCACAGTGAAAGGGGGGGGGGGGGATTCACAAGTCCCACCACCCACCTTCTACGAGAGCTCAAGAAAGGAGACATTTCCGCTCGATTTATCGCTTTCGCCGTACAATTTTATCGCTCTGACATGCGTCCTTTTGGAAATGATGTACAGCACCACTCACACTGGGGTATGTGGCATGACATACTCCTGTATCCGAGGACAGCAAAGGCGAACGAAGGCTGTATGAGCGATTGTGCAGAAGATTCGGTCGATTTCCAGAAGTTATTCGAATCACCGAAACGCGCTGGGATGCGCCGGGTCTATTGTTACCGTGAAATATGACTTTCCCGGAAATGGAGGAAAACGGACACCGAAGGCCTTAGTGTCGGCGGCGCTGTTGGCTGGTGGTATCAGGTTTCCTCCAAGGAATGCTAATGATATATTGAATGTGAATATTAGTTTGTGGAAGCTTTCGACATGATGGAAATATTTCCGAGAGGCAGATTGATGGTAGATTGTTCGGTATGTGGCCAAGTGTGCAGTAAATTGAAGCGCTTCGTCGTGAATAGCAAACACAACCCACGTCAAATGTTTCTGTGTATGCGCTACCTCTGCTGAAATTTATTAATAGATGGCGCTATGAGGGTTATTCATTGATAAATGACTTCTGTAAGGTGATACAAATGATTTGCGCGATTTTTGCTATCTTTTGTCTCGTTCTAATTAATACACCTCGTGATTTTGAATATGAAATTCGTTTGGTTCGCTTGTTAATATCTCTAATAGAAGCTGAGATTATATCTTCGAAAACGTGAGGTGAGGACCGTCCCGTATCCCTTGAATATAATTCCTAGACCGTCGTTGTTTTTTAACGGTTGATAATTTGTTGTTGATGATGGAAACCGTTCATAATGGCAAGGATTTTAACATATTATGAAAAACGACCGAAATTAATCATGAACATCTGGAGCCAGTGACTTCGCATTGAAACGAACCGAGGTCGGAGCGAGCTATTTCTAATTTTAGCCTCTGATTTCAAATTTCGATTATTCAGCGAAGAAAGTCTGCAGATTCTTATCATTCTAAATGTCAAGGCCAGCGTCTGTTCAGCATATTAGGAGGCATTGAAATGGGGACTCGTTGAAGTATTTTGAACTGCAGGAAGAGTTATGGGTTTTGACAATGCGTTAAAAAGAGACGATATTTTTTTCCAAATATTTGAACTCATATGGATTGCAAAAATGAATTTTAGCCTTAGTGAAACTATTCTCTTCGATTAGTTTCATTGGTTGGAAACATTTTTTTTTCTAAAACTGTTAAAAATCAATTGAAGTAGATGTGACTGGATTGAATGGTTGATATAGACTAGAGAATGTAGATTCCGTCAGTCGATGTAGAATGGAGCAGAGATGTCCATATCCTCAGTGCGGTAGAGAGAGATTTCATTTTTCCACACACTCTTCCTACCTTAACGAGAGCTCTTCTCTCTTGTTTATATTCACCCCCGTGTTTGCATGCGGGTAGCGCATGTGAGTGGAGAAAAATGGTTTTTATTCACATTACACTCGATCGCTCTAGAGTGAGAAGAAGAGCTCTCAAATTTACAGAAGCGAATGCAGATAAATTCTCTGATGCGTGCGCCCCAGTGAGCTCACTGGCGTGGGCTCTTCTGCTAATTTACAGCAGTGATTGCAAATTCCCTTTGACATTACCTAACAAACAAAGAAAGAATAATGTTTCTTCCCGCTTCCTTTTTTGCGGACATTTTCTGTAACTCCGACGATGTTTTAACTTGCAATCGCACCAGCGAATCACAGAGAGAGCACTGGCGCGTCCTCGCCCTAGTGTACGCGGCAGTGATCGCAGACGAGAGCACGTGGGCGAAGACAGATGAGAGCACATGAGCGCGATCGTTTAAAAGAGAGAGTGGTTCACTCACTCCAGGTAATCCCATCACCGCACAGTGGGCAAGAACTGATGAAAACTAAGGAAAAAATCTGTAACTTTTGTCGCTTTTGAGCGCGACCTGTAAACATGGCCATTTCCGCTTGGAAGCTGTCTGAGGAATCGAATGAAACAGGTTTCAATCACCGTACGGATATGGTTGTGGACAGAGCTTAAAAATATCATATTCAATTCTCAAATTGCACCCTCACTGAATCAAAATATTAATCATCACACACTGTTCCTAGCGAACATGAAGTAAAAACAAATTTGCCTGCATGGATCTCTTGTTCAAGATGAGTCAACTTGTTTTGTGTTGCTTTACTTTGTTCATTAATTCGTTCCAGAAACCAGTGAATGTACGTAAGCGTAAACAACTCATTCAATTTCAACGTTCTACCGTGAAGACGAAAGTACAGTCATTCATTTAGAGAATCAATGAAGTGGAAAAAAACAAAAAATTCTCGAATCGATCCTCCAAATGCCTTTTCTCGAACAAATGCCCCACAAACTCTGTATCGATTTCGGCCATTGCTCCGCCTCTTGGCTTGCTTTGCCTTCACCCATGTTCGGGAATATTTGAAATCCTGTGGCAGAAAAATTCACTCACGAACGCGAAAATGAATGACTGGTTAGGGGTGATTCAAAAATGACGTCCATCAAATTTCAGGTTTTTAGACCCCCTCCCCCCCTCTGTCACACTTTGTCACAAATATGATTACCCCCCCCCCCTGTTGGATGTCACACTTCCGAAAAAAAGAATATATGCATATTGGTTTTGCCGATTTCAATAATAACGTGTATTTTAGTTCAAATTGAATCATTTACATAATTACATGTGTAAAGCTCTTCTGTCTACGGATAGGTGAAGTGTGTTTTGATGGAAATAACTGGCAGAGATAAATCAAGATATTCGTAACAGATGGACAAAACTTATCGTATGACATTTTTTCTCTTGCAAAAAACGTTGTTTTTTCAATATTTTTTTTAACTGCACTCATTTAAGAAACATGTCAGTTTTGAATTTGAAATTTGAAAAGTTAAAAATTAGAAAAAAAAACTTCACTGATTCAGAAATGCCTATTTAATTAATAATTTCATTGTATATTTTTATTACTCTTGATAAATATTAAAGGTGCGATAGCTTTTGAAGATCCATAAACAAAGCTTTATTAATATATGCTGATTCGTAGCTTTCTCTCTAGATCACATCGGTATGAGTGGTTTACATAAACATCTTTACAACCATCGAAATAACGAGATTACGATGGATAAAATTTGAGGAATGGGGAGTTTTAGTTGAGTTTATAACATTTTTAGTTTTTCCAAGAATACTTAAGGGTCACCCACAATTGATACGTTGCGGATGCGTTGACGTAAATTTGACAGAAAAGCTATGGGAAAACTGTCAAATTCACGCGAACGCATCCGCAACGTATCAATTGTGGGCCAGCCATTACTTTAAAAATTCATAACTCATAAACCACAATCTAAAATGCACTTACACATCTATGAGATAACCCCGGGTCTAATGTGGAAACCGGTTTTTTTCCTCAGTTTTGTGCATAAGTAACACATTTTTGAGCAAAAGTTACCCCATAATCGGGCAAAACCTGGTTTACACCCTAGTGACTGATCGCAGTTCAGCTCAGGTGTATAATTTATGTTTACAGTGCAAACTTTGTAAAGCATAAATTCGGCGCCAACATTTGATTAGGGCGAATCTGCTTTTGTAAACAAAAGCATCTTCTAATTTATCGGAAGTCGAATACAATTTCTTGAAATTGAATATAACGGGTGGCAACTCAAATTTTGGAATTTCTTTCTCAAGCTGTCAAAAAAAGACAAACAGAGTTAAAGAAGATCTGAATTGTTCAAATAAAAGATACATTGTCCAAAGTTGAAAAAAAATAGTGAACATTTGAAAACGGTCCGTAATCGGATGTTCGGCGAAGCTTCCGTTTGATGTCGGAACAGGAGCGTTGTACGGCCTCCATGTCAACTTTGCGAATGCATCTCTTGATTCTACCAATCAACTGTTTGCAATTCGTGGCTCTCCAGTTATTTTTGTACACCAAGGAACTCAAAACCCCGGAAAAATCTTCGATTGGGCGACACTGAGGCAGATTTGTCGGGTTGTGGTTTTTGGGTACAAATGGGATCGAACGGGTATTCAGGAACGATTGTGTTTTTATGGCGCAATGCGATGACGCTTTATCCGGCCAAAACACGTATTGTCCACTAGCATGATGTTTTTGTAGAAACGGGATCAAAATTTTCTTCAAACATTCGTTCTGGTACACATCTTGATTGATTGCCAAACCAGAGGGCTTGAACCATGGCTTAGAAATGCCTTTCTCGGAAATGGCAATGTACAGCATCACTTTCTGTTCAAACTTATGTTTAAACTTATATTTTATGTTCGGAGGTGTAGTAGAACTATCCGTTGAATAGTATCGATCGTTTCCGGGAATCTGCGTCTTCGAAAGAGGGAAGTAGCTTTCGTCGTCCAAAACAAAACTTTTTCCGGAATAATTTTCAATCAACCAACGGCATTGGGATTTCAGCGGTGAAATCTGTGCATCAGTATATTCTGGGGCTCGTGTCTTCTTTCGGCACTTTTTTCCGACTCTTTTCAATGTTTTGCAGATGTACTGGTGAGAAAAGTTGAACTTTTTTGAGGCATCTTGGCTCAGTGAATCCTTGTTGTTGAAGGCACGAGAAAGAGAACGAAGTCCTTTTGCGTCCATAATTTTGGCTGGTCTTCCACTACCGTGCTTGGGAGCAGTTGTTGGGATCTTAGAATATGGTAAACAGTCGAAGTCGCAACATTTTCGCTTTTAAAATGTTGTACCGTATACGTTTTGCCGATATTTCTGTGCAGTTCATAGAACTGTACAACGCGCTCGCGAAATACTTCTTGTTTCGATGGCATTTTGAGCAAAATTGAGCAAGCATAAACAAAACAGAAAATACTAGCAGAAAGAGGAGAGAAAGAGCTAACGCAAACACACTCTTATTTCTCTCTGAGCTCGTTTGTTGTAGAGCATAGAGGCCTCGAAAAAATTCCAAAATTTTAATTGCCACCCGTTATCAGCGGATAGAGATAAAGCTCCTCTTTCTTAAAAAGTGCTTAATTTGTATTTGTGACCTTTAGTCCATTTGAAAATGACTACGAAAGCCATTGTTTACAAAAGCAGATTCACCCTAATGTTGGCGTTGAATTGAGTTGTAAAAAGTGCTTGAAATTTTCTAATCAATATAGGTCAAATGCATAGGTCAAATCAATATAGATCAAAAGGTCTGGAAAGATATTTTACACAACATTATTTCACGGTTAAGGAAAATTGTCCGAAACAACCAGAAAACCACCGTTTGTATGGGGGAAAAATCAAAACAAACTTTTTGGAGATTGAAAATTTTGATATAATGATATTGGATGTTTATCCATTCTCAAGGTGGAAAATTATATGGAAATATACATAATATTTCTTGTAGAGAAGATGCGCAAAACATCATGACTCGTAGAAAAAAGTTCTGAAAAATCTTAAAATTACTCATAAGCCCGAAAAAGAATGTACGATGAGAGAGTGAAAAAGAAATGGAGTCATGAATAATTGTTTTTGATTGCAAAATTTGATTTTTAGAACCATACAATTTGAAAGCGGTGAGTTTTTTGTTTTGGAAATATATCGAGGATTTGCGAGATTTACCTTGAACATTCTGGGAAATTCCACTGAAATTCTCATACCGGGAGATTAATAAATGATCCCACCTTGACATGGGTTTCAAAAAATCAATATTTCAATGTTGTTGGCAATTTTGGTATAGACAATGTTATTTTTCGATTTTCCTGAGCCCTGGAAACTATTGTGTAAAAAATTTGCCATTGCATAGTTTTCCAGCATGCTGAGATAATATATAGCACTTTCCACCACAAGAATGTTTTCCTAAGACGATCAGTTCTCGAATTAGTTTTTTAAATCACAGTTAGCAAAATTGTAAAAAATTTCATAAATTTTTTCATACCTCAAAAAAGAGGGAATACTCTATTTTGAAATTTTCATACAGGACTGGAATCAAAATTTCTTGTTGATAATAAATTGATTGATTTTTTTTCGCAAAGGATGGTGCTTTATTCAAAGTACCCGACCGTTTCTCTCAACGTTGAAATTGTGTGCAACACTTAATCTAGATCATACTTTTTATTGTCAAGAAAATTTCAAGCATTTTTCGATTCCTTAATTATACACTTTTTTAAAGTAGCAGGTTTTTCCTGACCGCACTCTCCCCCATCCTAAAGCACTGTCCCATATTCTATAAAATCAAGATTTCAAGATTTATGATATTATTGTTACTTTAAAAATAGAATATGCGAACTGAAAAGTTTGTATTTGTACGTATTCATTTTTAACAATGCTGTTGTTGCTATAAAAGATGTTCCTGTTACTCCAAATTCTTAACGTCACCTTTCTGCCCAGCTGACGCTCCATGCTGACCAAGATCGACCAACGCCTTCAGCGACTAACGACTGATCCACAAAGTATAAACACACCTTATTTTAACTGTAGTTTTGAATATAATGAAATATTTCAACATGTTTTGGCTGCGTCCTTTCGTTTGCACATTTCTGAATGACATAGCATAAAAAAGTGCTCAGTTTTGTGTTACCTATCAAAATGCGCGGTCTTACTCCGGAACAACGAAAAAGTATCGTGCACAAATTGTGCACTGTGAGCGGACTCTCCTTGCGAAAATTGGGTGTAAGCGTCGGATCGGTACGATCTGCGATTCGAAAATATAGAGAACAGTGTACGTTTGAAGATGCGCCGAAGAGTGGTCGGAAATCCGGTCCTGTTAGTCCGGATGTCGATAAAGAGATCAGGGATTCCTACAAGCGAAAACCAGCGACTTCCGTTTGGGATGTTGCGAAAAAACTAGGGACCTCGTTGAGTAACGTCATGCGTGCCAAAGAAAGACTTGGGCTAAAAACATACCGGAAGTCCGTGAAACCACCGGCCCGCAAACTCTACGATTCGTTAGTGTGTAGAAATTCTGGGTGTATAATTATGGACGATGAAATGTATGTGAAACAAGATTACAAAACGCTTCCCGGACCAAAATTGTATACTGTAAGCGAAGACAAAGACATTCTCGAAACGGAGAATGCAATTTTTATTGAAAAATTTGGTAAGAACGTTATGGTTTGGCAGGCAATTTGCGAGTGTGGTAGAACATCTAGTCCGTACATCACAACGGAGACGATGAACACTCAGAAATACGTTAAGGAAAGTCTCCAGAAGCGATTATTGCCGATGATCAGGCAGCACGAAGGTCAAGTAGTGTTTTGACCTGATTTGGCGTCATATCATTATGCAAAAGACACTTTAGAATGGAACATAAGTCAAACTGTATGTTTCGGGAAAAGCCATGAATCCGCCGAACTGCCCGGAGGCACGGCCAATCGAGAATTTTCGGGCTTAAACCAAAGCAAAGCTTCGAAAATTCATAAAACCAGCGGACGGCATCCACAAATTTAAAAAAGATTGACCAAAAGTGGTCAAAATGGTGGGAAATAACACTGTGCAGAAGCTAATGGGTCATGTTCGAGGAAAAGTTAGGAGTCTTGGCTATGATTAAATATTTTGATTAAACGAGAGTAAAACATCATATAAAACACAAACAAAATTATTAAAACTAAAAATAAACATGACTTGTTTGTTATTTTGTTAGTGTGCTTATACCTTCTGGAACAGTCTATATGCTTGGTTACTCTCTATTGGAGGTCGTCCTTTATCAGGCCGCATCTTGAGACGCTTGGTAAGATGAGCGATTGTTTCAAATTCTTCCTTAAGAATCTTCTTTCAGTTCAATCTGCTTGTCTTTTGACGTTGCTGATTTGATTTCTTCTTCAACTAGGGCCATATTTAGCGCTTTTCTGCGGTTGATCAGGTCAGACAGCGTCTTTTCTGTACACCCGAAAGCATGTCTTTCGCTCTTTAATCAGCAGGCTGGAAATCTCAGAATTAAGAATATCCAATTCTTTGGAAATTGCATCCTATTTAGGACATGCAAAATAAAAGGGAACTGTTTTGTCCGACTCCAAAGGAGCTTGTGAAGAACATCAGTTTCAGAATAAAGCGGTTCGTGCTCATTGACGATAAAAACATGTATGACGACTATATATAATTCTTTGCACTCACACAACTAAGTAAAATCTGTATTTTCATTTACCGTACACTCAAACTTTTCCACGCCTTTGTCTTCATATTAACGCTGAAAAATTTAGATTACCAAATGTAAAATTGTTGGATGTCACATTTTTATAACCCCCCTCCCCCCCCCCCTGTCACATATTGTCACAAATTTGAAACCCCCCCCCCCCCCTAAAGAGTGGACGTCATTTTTGAATCACCCCTTACCAGAACATTCAGTCAACCAACCAAAATCTCTTGACGCTTGAATAGCCGTGTGCTTTGCTGTGGTGTGAATGAGTTGTGTGGAACACAAGGACAACGGAATTACTGAGCACAGCAAAATAAGTAAACGCGCATAAATTGCGTGACTGATAGAACGAAATGAAGAGAGCGAAAATTGTACACACTGAATATTTGTTTTACTCATCGTTCACGACGGGTGTCAATTATTTCGAGCTCTGGTTGTGGAGTTATAGAGCTTATTCTACCCCTTTTCCCCTTATATTCTTGAATAATTTATGATATATGAAACATAATTCTATTCGATTCTGCAAGAGATTTCACATAGGACAAGCTTTACTTGGTTGATCTTGGGCCACTCCGAGAAAAGATATCTATTAACTATTCAAGAAAACAAGGGGAAATGGGGTAAATATAGCCATATCTTCGCTCACAGAGCCATAAGATAGTAGAAATAGATTCTATTCAATTTTCCAGGAAATTTCACAAGGGATTAGCACTATTTTGTTGATCTTGAGCCTCTCTGTGCAAAGATATCTATAAATTATTTACACGGTGTTCAATAAGTTCGAATACAAGTTTTCATCATTGCGTAGGTATGCGCCATGTACATATTCTGCATTGGTATTGGTGTCAGCTTTAGCTTCATTCATACGCTACCGAATGTGCGCGGTGTTGACATTCTGTTAGTTGTTGTTCGTTTGTTACGCGCGATGAAAGAGTATCGGGACTTCGTAATTAAGCATTTTTTGAACGGTGAGCGACCCGGCGATATATTCCGGCTGCTGAAATCGCATGGGGTCAAGCGGAACTTTGTCTACACGACCATCAGGCGATACCGGGAGACGTCCTCGACCAATGACCGTGCGAGATCCGGTCGGCCGCGTTCAGCGAGGACGCCACGGGTCATCAAGATCGTGAGGGAGCGAATTCGGCGCAAAAAGAACCGCTCAATCCGGAAAACGGCTGCAGATCTCAACGTTTCCATTGGAACCGCTCACACCATACTCACCAAGGACCTTGGTTTCAGGCCTTACAAAAAACGTAAGGTCCATGGCGTTTCGGAGGCTACCAGCAAAAAGCGGTTGGATCGAGCTAAGAGGATCCTCTTTCGGCACGCTGGTCAGGAGTTTGTTTTTTCGGACGAGAAACTGTTCGTGCTGCAGCAGCCGCACAATGTGCAAAATGACCGGGTGTGGGTGCCATCGAGGGACAGCATTCCTGAATCCAATATAAACATCCCTCGGTTCCAAAGTGCCGCGTCGGTGATGGTTTGGGGGGCAGTATGCAAACGTGGTAAGCTACCCTTGGTGTTTATTGAAAAAAACGTCAAAATCAACGCGGCGTACTACAAAACTGAGGTTTTGGAAAAGGTTGTTGCCCCCAGTCTCCGAAGCCTCTACGGCGATGAGCACTACGTGTTCCAGCAGGACGGTGCACCAGCCCATACGGCAAATGTGGTTCAAGCCTGGTGTCGGGACAATTTAACCGACTTTCTGGACAAAACTTTGTGGCCTCCCAGCTCCCCGGACTTGAATCCTCTCGACTTTTTTGTTTGGTCCTATATGATGGCGAAGCTGAACGAATACAAGGTCAGCACTTTGGATCATTTCAAGACGGTAATTCTCAAAATCTGGGACGAAATGCCCATGCAGTCCGTGCGTGCCGCCTGCGACGCGTTCGAGAAACGTTTGAAGCTCGTTAAGGAGTACAAAGGGGGGGTCATTCCAAGAGAAATGTTGTAAACGTTCCTTGTAAACATAGCTTTCAATAACATAAATCCAAAAAATAAAATAACATGTTTTCATTTTTTTAACAAATTTTGAAAGTGTATCCGAACTTATTGAACACCGTGTAGAAATAAAAGGGAAGTGGGGTAAAATCAGCCATATCTCCGTTCATATAGGCCTTGTGGTATATAAAACAACCTTTATTTGATTCTACAAAAAATTTCACATAGGACTACTTGATCTTGAGCGACTCCGAGCAAAGATATCTATAAATTATCCAATAATATAAGGGTAAGTGGGGTAAAATCAGCCATATCTATGTTCACAAAGCCTTGCTCTAGATGAAGTAACTTCTTTTCGATTTTTCAGGAAATTTGACATGAGATAAGCTTTTTTTGGTTGATCTTGAGCCACTCCGTGCAAAGATAGCTGCTAACTATTAAAGAATACAAGGGGAAGTGGGGTGAAACCAGCCATATCTTCGTTCGTAGAGCCGTGTGGTGGTGACGAAACCTCTATTCTATTCTCCAGGAAATTTCACAAGGGACTAGCCATATTGTGTTGATCTTGAGTCTCTCCGTCCAAAGATGTCTATATATTATTCAAGAATATAAGGGGAAGTGGGGTAAAATAAGCTCTATAACTCCACAACCATATCCGTGCGGTGATTGAGACTAGTTTCATTCGATTCTCCAGACAATTAACAAGCGGAAATGGCCTTGTTTACAGGCTGCGCTCATGAGCGACAAAAGTTACAGATTTTTTCCTTAGTTTTCATCAGTTGTTGCCCACTGTGCACCGGCGCACACTTCCACTCTGTCTATTTTTCACCGAATAAAATAGCACTTCGCTTTATCTGAGGTGAGTTATGGTTGTATCCTCTGTGAAGGTACAAATCTCACGCACCGGCGTAGCATTAGTGCGAAATGCCATCTCTGGAATGGATTCTACGTATAGACTGTTCCGAGAAATATAAATACACTTTCTTTTTCAAATAAAAAAGACCATACTGTGATTTTTTATTACTTGAGAAAATGAAATGTTTTCTTTCAATCTTCATTTCAATTTGCTTGATTTTTCGTTGGGTAGACGAATTCTCTAACTTTTCCCATAACACTACTCATAAGCTTACACACAGGGCTTACGGCATGATTTGGAACTAATATGATAATGTCATGACAATGAAATGAAATGAATGACAATGAATGACACACTGAGAAACTTTGCCGAAGACAAAAACTCTCTATAACTACTCTGGACTAATTTGCTCACACATTGAATTAACAACCTCTATCCATTTGTAGCAGATTTCCGGTGGCCAATGTTACTGGATGTTTTTCCACCATGTTGACCATGTTTTTCCACCACCAATACATTTTTATGACCATATCCTTACAATATGAATATAAAATATAATTTTTATTTATATATAAAAAATTTTATTTATATAATTTTATACATCAAAATTAAAATTCGGATTTTTTTTGTGTGTGGTTTATCAGCGTGTTCAGGTGTCTTAAGGCATGCAAGAACTTCTTGTACGGAAAATAATCCAAACAAATTTATTGGATAAAATCATTTGAAATTCCTGATAATGTTCATTTATTGATACATAAACAAACATTCCTGAGAAACACAAATGAAGTTGATGTGGCAAATAAAAAGTATGTTCAAAATAACACATAGGGTATGTGTCCCTTGACTCAGCCTAATATGCAACAATCGATTACATTTTTCATTGTAACTCATAAAGTATTTGAGCTGGAAGCAAAATTCAACTAGCTATACACTTCCTAAGATATGTTTAATAAGCCATCTGGTATTATGTATCACGAAAAATTACACAACTTGATGTATAAAGTCAGAAACTTTCGAGGGATATGGATGTAATGTCGGTCTGCGGGTACCAAATTGGGTCTAATCATGGATGCAAGTTCGTCCCATTCGATTAATTTTGCAATCTTCGTACGGGTTTCTTCTGATTTTCTGGTTCAAAGCGTTCCCAGCTGTATTCGCTCTACCCAACAAACAATTTCACAAATTAAACTATACTTAAACTGCTGAGAAACACTTAAGTGATTTTTACATATGATTTAACGGTCATTCGACAATCAAAACATTATAATTCACTCTACACAGATTTTGTTCCTTTAATTTGTATTAAAATGAGCCATATGAAAAACATTCAACCGGAACTCAGACATTTGTTTTGTAAATGTTACCTATAAGAAAATTTTTAATACGCTTTTCACACAACAGGCCATAGTTGGGAACATAGAAAAAAATATGTCCCTAACATTGGGTCTACCGTTTGCTTGTTAAATCATTGTTATTTTACCAATGTGACCTGTTAGTTTTTAACATTTGACTATATTCTGTACATCTTGGCTGCATTATCCGGTTTATAGGTTTAATTTCGGCAAATTTAGATCATTCGAAGATCGTATAGATAATCTGTTCAGCTTAACCAGTAAAGTCATGGTGTCTAAAAAGTCAAGGAAATCGAAAGCTACGCGGAAGTGAACTATTATAAATTGATTAAATATGTCTCAATTGCTTTGAAATAAATCGGTCATGCTGATAGTAACATGATTTTGTTGATTATCGAAGAAATAATGACATATTTGGTACATAGGCCGAATCAAGGAGCTAGGCTAACATTACATCCCGTTACCCTAGTTGTTATTTGTACACAGAAAAAGTATGCGTGGCTACAAATAGATATTATTTGTTGACTATATGACATATGATATGTACTACCACCCATTGTAGCACGGAAACTAAGGCCGACAGCAATGGGTTCTCCTCTCTGTTAGACTTGATCAAGCTTCAATAACCACTGATTATCCTAATCATGCGATTGCATTAAAAGCCAAAAACAGGATCGACAGGCAACAATATTGAACAATTGGTCAAAAGAGCAAGCTATCCAACATGAGGATGCCCCAATTGGCGGGGAGAAGAGCCCGCCCTTTATTCACAAACTGTTAGCAATGAGGAGTTGGCATTCGCACTCTACCCATCCAGAGTGCTTCAATTGGGTGTCCTGGTGGTCTCTCCCATTCCCATGAAATATCTATATAATTGTGGACGTAACCAACAATCAAACTATCGTCCAAATTACAATTATTCAAATGAAAACAATCGTGGATATAACCGCGGAAACGGTCGTGGAAATAGTCGCGGAAATTTTCACAATAATAATTCAAGAGTCTTTTACAATTCAGCACAACCAGATCAAATGCTGCAAGGGATACAAAGCTTCCAAAATAATTTGGGGTTTCAACAATCTTCACCCCAACAACAGCAAAATCAAGTACTACTAGCCCAACCACAGCAAAACCAAGTGGCACTAGCCCAATTAATACCCAGACGTTAAACAAAATTTTTGCTGTCCAGACTGCCTACAGTAATTTCATTACTTTAGGTATAGAAGCCTCACATAAACACAACACTTTTCTTGTAGATTCAGGAGCGGAAATTTCATTAATAAAAACTGGAAACTTAAAAACATCTGAATTAGAAAACATTCAAGAAAAATGCAACATAACAGGCATAAATCTTGAATCCGTCGAAACTTTAGGAACAATTTCTACTCTAATAAATTTGCCTAACGGAAATAAAATACCACACAAATTCCAAATCGTATCCCAAGAATTACCTATTCCAACAGATGGTATCTTGGGTCGAGACTTTTTGGTCAACTACAGGTGCGTAATTGATTATGACACTTGGACGTTAACTGGTTACTCTAAAAATTCGGAAAATTTTGAACTAACAATCGAAGATACTTTAAACGGTGATTTAATTCTCCCTCCACGAAGTCTTCAGAAAATTAGAAACACAGCATTTGAAGGAAGAATTCGTCTTAGACGCTACTGAATTAAAAGCAGGAGTTTTTTGTTCAAATGCTATTATCAGCTTAAACAACCCAATTGTCAAAATAATAAACACTACAAATAAAACAGTAAAAATTAAAAATGCATGCCCAACAACAATTACACCGCTAACAGAATATGACATTTTAACATTTGACCAAAGTACACAAGAGTGACGGAAGGAAAAACTTTTTGAAGAACTTAATATAAAAGACATTAATGTGGATCTCAATACAAAAGGAAAACTGACTCAATTATGTGAAAAATATAATGATATAAGCAACAAATCAATCTTAATGATGCTTCCCCGGTCTATATTAAAAATTATAGATTACCAGAAGCTCACAAGCAAGAAATAAATGAACAAGTAAATAAACTCTTGAATGATGGAATTATTCGGAACTCAACTTCTCCTTATAATTCACCATTACTCCTCGTTCCAAAAAAATCCATAAGCAATGTGAAAAAATGGCGTTTAGTTGTCGATTTCAGACAACTGAACAAGAAAATTATAGCGGATAAATTTCCTCTTCCAAGGATCGATGACATTCTTGATCAACTAGGTAGAGCAAAGTATTTTACTACGCTCGACTTAGCATCTGGTTTTCATCAGATCGAATTGAAAGATGAAGCCAAACACTACACAGGTTTTTCTACCACAACCGGTCATTACGAGTTTAACCGACTACCGTTCGGATTAAACATTTCTCCAAATAGCTTCCAGAGGATGATGACCATCGCACTAAGTGGACTCCCTCCGGAATGCGCCTTTCTCTACATTGACGATATTATCGTTATTGGATGTTTGAAAAATCACCATTTGTTGAACCTAGAACAAGTTTTCAAAGCTCTTCGAAAATACAATTTAAAACTTAATCCCAACAAGTGTAATTTTTTTTGCCCAGATGTAACCTATTTAGGACATCACATTTCTGCCGAAGGTATACAACCAGACAAAGCCAAATATTCAACAATTTTGAACTTCCCAACACCAAAAGATGCTGATGAAGTAAGAAGATTTGTCGCATTTACAAATTATTACCGTCGTTTCATACCATACTTTTCAGATACCGCAGCCCCTTTAAATAACCTACTAAAGAAAAACGTTAAATTTGATTGGACTAGAGAATGTCAAAAGGCATTCGAGACACTTAAGCAAAAATTATTATCACCAGTAATTCTGAAATTTCCAGACTTTAAACAAACATTTATTCTGTACACTGATGCTTCAAAAATAGCTTGTGGAGCCGTACTTACACAAAAGCATGGTGATATTGAGCTTCCAACAGCATACGCGAGCAAAAATTTTACAAGAGGCGAGAAAAACAAATCGACCATTGAACAAGAGCTTACAGCCATTCATTGGGCGATAATATATTTTAGACCATATTTATACGGCAGACGGTTTACTGTAAATACAGACCACCGTCCACTCGTATACTTATTCTCTATGAAAAATCCCTCGTCAAAGTTAACACGGATGAGACTCGAGTTAGAAGAGTACACATTCGATATAGAATACGTGAAAGGCAAAGAAAATGTCAGCGCTGATGCTCTTTCACGAATTTTTATTTACTCTGATGAACTCAAGAATATCCCATGTTTACCAGTCCAAACGAGAAACATGACGAAACAACAAACTACCCAACATAATGATAACACAAATACTAATTCACTTGTTACTGAGATTGATCACCTCAGGGCATATGAATCAGTAAATAACTTAGATGCTTTTAGTATGCCTAAAGTTATTTTTGATTTTGACGACAACAAGTTATGTATACGACTTCTTACAAAGAACCAGACAAGAATTGTTGCACAAGTGCAATTATTCTATAACGGTAACAACATTGATTTGCAAAAAAGTCTGCAGACGCTAGATAATATGGCCAACAAAACGAAAATAAAAACGCTAGCTATGAAAATGAACGATAAAATTTTAACTCTAATTCCTCGAGAAGCATTCAAAAAAGCATGCAACGAAATCTTAAAATGTGCGACAATAATACTTTATGTGCCAGCACAAATAATTATGATGAGAAAATTATACAAAGGATAATCTCTGAAAACCATGACACACCTACGGGAGGTCATATCGGTACTTGTAGATTATTACAACGACTAAGATCGAAATATTACTGGACAAACATGAAAGGTACTATCGCAGAATATATAAAACAATGCGATTAGTGCATAAAGAATAAACACCGAATAAAGACAAAAGAAAAATTTATAGAGACAACTACTCCGATCAAGTGCTTTGAGTTGGTCTCAATTGACACTATCGGACCACTAACAAAATCGAAACTTGGGAACAGATACGCACTTACCATACAATGCGATCTGTCCAAATATATAATTATCGCACCAATCCCAGATAAAAATGCACACACTTTAGCTAAAGCTTTTGTCGAAAATTTGATTCTGGTATATGGTTGTCCGATAACTATAAAATCAGATCTCGGAACAGAATATAAAAATGAGCTGTTCAAAAACATTTGTGAATTTCTCTCAATTAACCAAAAATTTTCCACAGCATATCACCCAGAAACTATTGGTAGTCTTGAAAGGAATCATCGCGTTCTTAATGAATATCTGAGACATTTCATTAACGAACATCATGATGACTGGGACACCTGGTTGCAATACTACACTTTCTGCTATAATACAACCATTCATACAGACCATAATTTTAGCCCATTTGAATTAGTTTTTGGTAGGTTAGCTAACACCCCAAGCTCCATTGAAAATACAACATCCATAGATCCACAGTATAATTATGATTCATATTTAACAGAATTAAAATACAAAATTCAAGTAACTACGTTAAAAGCAAAAAGATTATTAGAAAGAAGCAAAACGACTAGACTAAGAAATCATTCTCAAAACGTGAACCCTATAGATGTTAAGTTACACGATAAAGTCTATCTGAAAAAAGAGAACAGAAGAAAACTGGACAATGTCTATTCAGGTCCATATGAAATAATTGCAATAGAACACCCTAACGTTACCATTAAAAATTGTTTAACTAATGAAAACCAACTAGTACATAAAAATCGCATAATTTTATGTTGATAGTAAACTTAAGTTATCAAAACAACTTTCTAAATAACTAGCATTAAAATAATCATCAATCATTAAACATAATCTTAAAATGATTTCACTAAATAAAATCATTCTTTTAAAAGGGAAGGAATAACTAGCATATCTATATAACTAATGATGATAAACAATTAAGAAAATTTGTGAGAGGTCGCCGGAATCAGATAACTATCCTTTTAGAACTATTAAGATTCAGTTAACTATTTTTCCTTAGGGGGATGGTGTAACATGTGCATCACACATGTTATCAAATCCTTTTAGTTCGTCTCAAAAAGACCACACCAGTGGAATCCATTTCTTAGAAATATTTGTTCATATGCCATCGAACTGCCTATGCAATAAAATGCAAATTATTGCATAAGCATGGTCGATGACTTCCAACAGTTCCCAACAATTCTGACAAGACACAAATGTGTCGTACTCATATTTCACGCTGCGACAAGCGAACTTGGCGCATCGTTGCCAAGCGAGCTAGTTGCTAAGAGCCTTCTCCGCATTCTCTCATTCTCTCTCTCTTCGCCCAAAAATAATATCGATCACTGATTGGTGATCGAGTAAATAACAAACATACATAACTGATTCCCAGTACCTCCTTAGGCTAAGCAGAGTAACTTAAAAATAATTGAATAAACATTCTTAACCAGCGATCAGTCGAGTACACACGTATCTTACTGCTACAGAGTGATGACAGCCTTCTGTACTAAAGTGTAAAGTTAAACTTATTACAATATTTATGTAAATGAAAAATACTACAGGGTTTCGTATCGACTCTATAAGATCTTAATTCGGTTGATCCTGAAATGCAAGAAATGTTGTTAAGTGTTAATGTTAATAGATAATATCATTCCTTTTTTATCAATGTGGAGTATCGGTCTAACAACTTTGTTTGCAATCATCGTTTCAAATGACTATTCCAACCTTTTCACAAGCTTAATTTCAAGTCTTCTAAATCAACCAAAATTCCTTGGAATTTACTTCTATAGACCGAAGAGTGTTACGAATGGATTTTACAACGTATTTACAAGCGCCAAAGTCTCATGTTGGGATAAAAGTACATGTTTAGTAATGTAGCCGTCACTTTCAAGTATTTACGGTCAATCGAGAACTACTTGGAGAAAAGGTTCACACACTTCTAGATCAACTGTCATATCAATTTGTATATTTGACTTAATAACAAGCGCCAAACCCTACTGTCAGGCCATGATCACACGTTAAATTGAGCATAAGTAATTTCAAGTCTTTTGGAAATCAAGAACTCGTGGAAGTTTTGTTCTCAAGAGTTCAAGATCAACCACCGTAAGGAAGAATTTTCGACGTTTTTACATACGACAAAGTCTAATGTTGGTATTCAAAATCATGTAGCCTATCTTCATTAAAAAATAATAAAAAAAAATTCTCAGCCTGAGATGTTATTAAGTTCAACCTCAGAAACCCATATGGACCAACTTGAGCCTTTAATGTCAATGAATATTGGGCCGTTTCTACTGATTTCATTTAAAGCAAATCAAAGATTAGAAGATTGCGGATGATTTTTGTTGTTCTTGTTGACACTGGTGGTTCTTAAATCACGAGGTGGTAAATTGTGACGTTTGATTGTTAAGCATGTCTCATTAAAGCATATTGTTTCCCAGACACGATTTTCAAAGCTAAGACTTGCCACTCAACTGGCTGTGAACTCAAACTGCGCTGGCCCTTTATAGTTTCTGTGGGAACTACAAAAGAAACACTAAATTTGTTGTTTTCCTTCCTCTAGAAAATCGACATAATAACTCTCGAAAATGATAGCTTATGGAAAATTTCTGCAGCACAACTAAAGATTGTTTGTTAAAGAAAGTGAACACCTGTTTCTCAAAGGGAAACATTCATTTTCGAAAATCAACATACACATAACCGAATTCACGTGAGTTTGAATATTTTTTTCTCATTAACCTCCCATTAGATACTAGAATTTTTTGTTGTGCTGCAGACCAAATTTTCGTGAAGCAGTCAACAGAGCTTGCTTCTCTTCCAGCCTTCTTAAGGGGGATATACAGTTAGAACGAGAAAAAAAAACTCATATTTGGAAAAAAAAATTCAAGGGGAAGTTTTTACTCAAATCAATCGAAACGTTTTTACAATAATAAGTGTATCCATGTAGTATACAAAAATATGTTTTTTTTTTCACCAAAATGGCGGCCGTTGCAGTGCGTTGAAAAAGTCGTTGTATTTTGTTTGTGCCGGCTCTCCTGGTCTCAGTTTTCATCTGAAACCTGCTAACCCAAAAACATTACATTAATTACATTTACAGTTAGTAGATGAATTGAAAAAAAAAGTAAAAAAAATGCCTTTTTGGCGGAACTTTTTTGAAAAATTCTGCATCTTTTCCGTCATTTCATCACATTTTTTCATATTTAATAATAAAATATTGCAATAATTTTTACTCATATAGAAGAATATATTATAATGAAGAAGTCCTATAAGTTTCAGCTTAATCGAATAATTAGTTTTCGAGTTATCACGAAAAATAGTGCTATTCATTCGTCGGGCACAACAGTAATAATGTGAAGTTTTTGGATTTTCCGTCTCAAAAGGTTTCTAGTGATATCACAAGAGACTCGGCAAAGGAGTAACCGTGTAAATTAGAGGTCATAAGCGGGTTTAATTTTCTTATTGAAAATTTGCTGAAATAGAGTGAACTGGATTTTCTAGGAAAATACCACAACTGTGCCGAGGTGAATTTTGATTCGGTGTGCGGGCTCAATTGTCAAATTTCCGCTTGGTAATATTGAATAACATTCCGTAGCCTCTCTGCTTTTTGGGTCAATACTGGCCTTTACATTGTAAATTAGTCGGTGCAAGAAAAGTGTATTAGACGCAGATATCGTGTTGCTACCGGAAGGTTTCAAAAATGTCGGCGACGGCCGTCTTGATGTGAACAAGTGACGACGACAGCAGCTGCGAGTCCAACAGGACTTGGCCATCTAGGACATCGAGGAGAGCTGGTTTGCGAAGCGACAAATAATTTATTTCTACCATATTTTGAAGACAATATCTAGTATCCTGTTTTATTTGATCTATTTTGTTTTGTTTTTCATTGTACTTGTCTCTTGTCTTTTTTCAGCCACATCGGAGCGGTCCATTGCTTTTGGCGGATAGTGCTACACACTCCCGTTTCATTTTGCTCAGTTTTTGGGTGCAGTTGTGTGCTGTCTCTTTTTCTCACGCGGGGGTGTTGCTCGGTTTTCGGTGGGGGTGGATCAACTCAAAATTGAGTTGATCCACTTTTTGGCGGAAGTTGGGTGGCATTTCCGTGTGTGAGGGGGGGATGGCGTATAGTTGTGCTCGGGGGTTGTGAGGGGTGAAACGGGAGTGCATACTTTCATCGTACTAGTTATCCTCGTGGCGGGAGATGTGTGGAAATTTGATGAACTGTTTGGCAGCGGTGTTTATTTTCTTTACAGAGGCTGATAACACTTGCCACAGTGCAAAATTTTCACGATTTGCTCAGATTTGACAGCTCTCGCTGCACGATTGGCTCAAAAAAGGCTGCTTCCGCATATCTCTTGCTATGAGGATCACTACAGCGTACCGTTAACCAAAACGAGCCCTGCTGCTAACCTTTCCCCAACTATCCAACATCCCAGTGATTTCTCGTGGAAGTGCAGAGGATTTCTCGGCTTCCTTCAAAGCGAGCATCATGTCAACACGTTCCTTCCCATTCCCTACTTGACTAGCATTCGGACACGGCCGGCGCCGGTATTGCTTTATAATGGGTCACCAGTTTTTACACTTTGAAGATGTATGTTAGTCCAAAACATCATCTGTTGGTTCTTTGTGTAAATACAGCTGATCTAGCAATAACGGAATTGCATCCATGGGCGGTCAATCATGCTCATGCTCATACAAGTATACTTACATCAAGGTAAAAGTAATGTTAATTCTAGTTAAGTTTTACGTTTAACTTTATATGTGGTATGATTGTATTTTGCTGTCTTTCGGCAAAGCAATCCATTTTACTTTCAACCTTATAATGCGCGGCCAATTGGGGGTGGGTCTAATGGCATTCTGCATAATGACCAATCATTCACTCATGACTAAATTAACAGCAATAGTCACTGAAACTGAACTGAGTAACTCTATCAATAGAAATTAATAAAAATCATCTTCTATTAAGGCAGACATGTTTATATTGGTGAACCGATTATTTTTAACCCAGGTATAGTAACGCACACTAGAGTTTCTTAAGAATATGAAGTTTTATTATAAGAAAGACTTGACATGAAAATTTTAAATTTTTACTATACAGTCATGTATATGTGTTAAGTAGCCACCATCATTTCTAAAACCTTTTCATGTGTGCAGCTCCACTTAAAAGCATAATCAATTGTCGGTCTAAGGTCACAGTAGCGCTGTGTGAAGGGCCAAAAACGGAGGGATAGACCCGTAAGAAGAAACACTTTCACACTACCCGCGAAAACATAAGAATCGAATTCTGATGATACTTTATAACAAGTCGAATAAGCCTATTCGCAATAATTATTGAGGTTTGTATTAACTAAATCCGACTAAAAGATTGTATAATTGGTCCAAAATGCGAACTATGGAACAAGAGGATGCCCTAATATGTAGGAAGAAGGCCCCTTTTTCACAAATTATAAACGGCCGGAAGTTGGCATTCCCACTCTCTTCATCCAATTCCTATCAACCGGTTGCCCTGATTATTCCTTCCATATCTCAACTACCTGACATTATACGTAAGGGAATATAAAATATTTTTGTACAAAAAAATTCTGATATTCACTGGTTTTTTTTTTATTGAAACGATGGAGGCGACCCCGGCAAGGTTGACATCCATCCCTCTCACGCCTAAGTCGCGAGTTCGAATCTCACCCCCGGACAGGTTACGAAAATACCCAAACGGTATTTGAGTGACTACGACGGTAGATGAACCAGCCCAGGGCTGAAAATCTCGATAATAAAGGAATAAAAATAAATAAAACATTGAAACGATGAATTACGTATGCATTAATATTTTGATAGTTCTGAAAAGGCTAATCGAACAGAGTAAATCATGCATCGATAAAACTTCAGAAAAGAATATGCTTTTTTTCATGAAGCAACATCATCAAGGTTCATACAACCGAAATTTATACATTGAAAATTTTACCAATAACAACATTTTTACTCAGTTATCAATACAACAGGCCATAGTTGTAACAAAGAAACAAATATGTACCTAAAATTGGGTCTATGGTTTTCTTGTTAAACATATGTTTAACCTACATTTTATCTATGTGAACAGTAAGTTCTTAAAGTGTGACTATTTTCTGTACATTAAGGTTGCATTGCTCGGTCTATTGGTTCAATTTATCCAAATTTAGATCTTCCGGCGATCGTTGAGATTATCTGTTTTGCTTAACCAGTGAAGTATTGATGTCTAAAAAGTAAAGTTAATCGAAATTTAAGCGGTAGTGAACATATGTCAATTGATTAATAATGTCTTAATCGACATTAAGACACTGCAATCAAATTTATTTAAAAATTATGTAACTTCTGCATCAAGTTTCTGAATTGATTCTTTAAGAGTAAAGATATCATAGAATACTGTCGAAATATATTTTTTCAGAGATGCTGCATGTAAGTCAAAGAAATGTGTAGATCACTAAGGTTTGGTGCGTAAATTTACAGATAAATTGAAATTGCTCAGTAATCACAACATGATTTTCTTGTCAAGCAGATTTACGAAACATTACTAGAGAATTAGCGTTTCAAGCTATCAAAGGCCTTGTTCAAATTCAGATTTTCAACACAATGTATCAGACCTGAAAGATAGGGAATATTCCTTATGAGAGTCATATATGAATGTGACAAAATTAGTATTATTATTATCGTACATTATTTCAAGCAAAACAATGCATTAGGTCCTAAGTAACAATGAGTGATTCTCTTCGTCGACTTTCTCTTTGGTTAATAACTTTTCTATTAAACGATTTGGTGATGTTTTCAACGTATTGAATCCCTAATCACACTTTATACTACCGTACTGTATGTTGAAAATAGTTGAACATGTTTTTACATAGCCTTAGGAGCCCAAAGAGAAAGTCGACAAAGAGAGTCTCTCATTGTTACTTAGGACCTAATGCATTGTTTTGCTTGATTTATCATCAATTCAATCAAGCAATTCAATTAAAAGCACATGAACAGATGGTTTGGCAGCACTTAAATCCTACTGGTCAGATCGTGAAGCTTTAGGCCGAGCGCCCACCGAAGTGACGGAGGTGTAAAATCTGTAAACATCTTGGCACAATTTTCACAATTGATGAGTTGTTCCACTTTTTACGAAAACTGAGTAACTTTTCCGTGAGAAAAAGAAGGGACAGTAATACAAATGAAAGAGAGGCAGTTTTGAGCATGAATGTTACTTAATTTTCGCTAAAAAGTGGATCAACTCAATTTTTGAGTAGATCCACTTTGTATGAAAGTTGAGTAACATTTCCGTGAGAAAAAAAGAGATAGCATACAATTGCACTCAAAAACTGAGGAAAGTGAAGCGGGAGTGCACGTACTTATACACACGGTTGTTTGCGAAAACACATTAATGGGTAAAAAATCACCCATTTTCAAAAAGCATGCCTATCTGTCATAAAATGGGTGAATTTCTCAATCATTCAATGGGTAAAAAAATACCCATTAGAAGATAACACATACAATAAAAAACGGGAAAATTGTGACACATTAAGGTGAAAGCTAATGAATATCCGTTGCTCTGACTTCACACCCATTCGAGCCACACCTAAATTCAAGTTGCATCGTGGTATTGATCATTTCCGTAAATGATGCAAAATAGCAAAAACTAGAAGTATTGAAATCGTGCGACATGCAATATCGATGAAAATTATTATTCTTATCAGCTTATTATTAACAACATTTTAATTATTATTCAAATTAAAATATAAACGCTGATTGAAATAATACAAAATAAAACATTATTATAAAATAATTCTGATAAAAAAAATTATTAGCATTGGTAATACGTAGGTCTTCTATCCATTTTATTATAATTATTATGATATTTATATTTGTAACAACATAAATATTATTATGATAATATGGATTGTCATAGTAATCATCATATGAATAAAATATATAATAATTATAATTTTCATTATGATGATTATTTTAGCATTTTTACTATAACATTCAAAATATTTTAATAATTATTATCACTCTTACGATTATTAATATTAATACTGTTATAATAACAATAATTATTATTATTATTTTTATTATTATTATTATTATTATTTTTATTTTCATTATATATTTTTTCTATCAATGATTTGGTTGTTATCACTTCTGTTTCTGTGATAGTTTTAAGTATTCGAATTATTATTTTGAATAATTTTTTTATTGTTTAATTTGTTATGAAGTTAGAATTATAATGATTTTTACGATTATTGCGATACTAATAACGATAATGAGTACTGTGAAAATTTCTATCGTGATCTCTCTCTCATTTTGTATAATAAGAAATATTTTCATGATAATTATTGGGATGATTGTTATCATAATCAATCATAATTTCAATTTTACTTTTATGGTTCTGATGAATTTGATTAGTATGATCAAGATTGATAATCGTAATTCTATCGTAATTATTTTTTTCTAAACAACATTTTAGTGTTTATTAGAATTATTTCGACTATATTAGAATATATATTTTTATTAATATGTTTTGGATATTCAAAATAATCAGATAATTACAATTATTGTAATAAATATTATGCATATAATGGTTTTTATGATAATTTGAACACAATTGTCATATTTCAAATAATTATGATTATGAAACAACAGACAACAATAACATATTGATTCATTCATGATGAATAATGATGTTTCAGTAATGTCATAATTATTATGACTATGATTGTCCTGATAATGGTGATTATCATTGGTTGTTTATTTATACGTTTTATTTTAAGGATTATTTTGGTTGATATCATAACAATGATAATGAATATGTTTATAACAATAATGAGTTTTATTAAGTAATTAAAATAATATTGAATATTGATGAATATTATTTTAATTACTATTTTGATTCGTATTATAATTATTATCGTTATTTTTCTTATACATGTCGTGACCTGAGAAGCCTTCAATTAGGGATCGTGTCGGATGGTGCTGGGTAACGAGAATCGGTATCGGGGACTATATATAAATTCGACACAAATTTTTCATTAGGGCCTAGCTGACAAACGCAAACAATGGCTTCTTCCTTAAATTTGTCGTTATTGAAAACTCGCCTAAGCAATCCACCACGATCATTTCGAAGAGGAAGTGTTCACCTATCCGATAGAATTGGAGGCTTACATGGGAAGCTTTTGTGCCACGAGAAATTTACGGAAGAAGCCATTGTTTACGTTTGTTAGTTAGGCCCCAATGAAAATTTTGTGTCGAATTATCTTATGATGAATATGTGTTGTTATGATCATAATGATTACATTTTTAATGTATATCAATTTTTTTTGATAATTTGATGAAATTATGATAATTTTTAATGAAATCAATTCTTCCCAATTTAATATGTTGGTTAGTGAAAATGTATTGATTTTTTTCTGATTATAATGCAAACATCAATTTTGTTCAATTTTATTCAGCTTTTTTTATTTAACTAATCATGATTATGAAAAAAAATCTGATTTTTATGGTAACAATTGTCAAAAAGTTGTTTATTATCACTAATTTTTTTGAGATGACAATTATTTAAATGTATTTTTTCTTGTTAATTTCATGATGATGATTTTAATTATTTTAACTCTTATGATTGCTGGGTTTCTGCTTATTATGATATTGATAATAATGATGTATGTCATTATTATGATTATTTTTTATATGCGCTTCATTTTAATCATTTTTATTGGTATGATTTTGATAATGAATAGTATGGTGAAAATAACTAGTTTCTTAATAACTATCCTGAAAATGTATGGTTTTGATTTTTAATATATTGGTTAGAACAGTCATTAACAGAAAAATAAGATAATTTCTAAAAAAATTACAATTATGTTGCATAAGATAATTATTATTATGACTATTTGATTCGACTAATCAATACATGTTTAGAATATAAATGTTGTGATCATTAGTACTATAAATGATATTCTAAAGATTATTATGATAATAAAGATTTTAGTGATGAATATTTAATAGATATTATTACTTTTTTCGTTTTTTGTTTTCACAATTCATGTTTTTATGATTGTTTATTGTTTGATTATTATAATTTATATTATTGTTGTGATCTATATGATTGTTGTGATAAGTATCTCGAAATATCTCGAACCGGTACATTAAAGTTAAAGAAAAAACAACATCTCAGGTGTTCGATTACAATACAGTCTGATATTTGACAATCACACTCCTTTTTCTTTCTTGGTAAAGTAAAAAGCGTGAACTGCTTTACATTATTAGCGTATAGCCTGTTGTCACGTTAGTGCTCTAAATGTACTTCCACAATTATTATCATGGAGATTTCAATTCTAGTTCATATAGTTTCTCCCGAGATTATAGAAATTAAAATTTAAACACGTATTCTTAGAAATATATATGTTTAAGATTTATTAAATCTCACAAATTTATTGTCGATTGCGGTAGTTCTTATTTATTTCTAATTGAATTTTTTTTGATAATGATGGGTGTTTATTATGATTAAATTATTGCAACAAAAATTATGCCATTATATGATATTATATGATAATTGTTAGTTTATTTATAAGTATCAAAATGTTTTCCTATGATAGTATTATGATTGATTGATAATTATTATGATTGAACTGTTAGTGATATGTTTTGATTTATTTATTTTGTTCATAATGGTTAAGATTATGATTATTGGTATGGCTATGATTGCCAAGATAATTTTGCTCTATTGAATATTATGATGACAATATGACTATTGCTAAGTATCTCATTATTATTTTCACCGCAGTTTCTCTACAGATTACAATTTTACCGTCACCGCTGATACCATTAGAAGAATTAGATTTTTTTGCAAAAACAAACAAAAACAAACCATACACAATATCAAATTGTTAGGACCACCGCGAAAGATATTCAGAACACTTCAAGTAACTCATGAAATGCTAAAAAGTTGTTTCTAAATATTTGCATTTGCATGCTATCATTTCTAGGAGTTGCCTCAATTGTGCGCTCATCCAAAGAGACTAGCGTCCCCACCCAATTATCGTAAACATTTTAGAATAAGTTGTCTGAATTGAGATGAGGAGGGCATATTTGACTCATAGAACAAGTCACATGTATAATAAAACTGGCACATACCTAACATCGTTAGTTCTCGCCTGAAGGAATAATCCGGAGAGATTGGTCGGTTTGTATTCATCGTGAACAGAGATTCGGTCTGAAGACTGACTTTCACAACTACCAACTCCACATATGGTTTCCTGTTCTGCCGACGAGCTTCCATCTGCTTTGTTAGGATTTGTTTCCAAACTTTGCTTCTTTTTCCACCACTCAAACATCTCTCTCTTTTTGCTTTCTGAAAACCATTTGAGTTTCTTAACTTACTGAGTTGCTTCTGAAACAATAAATGCTAAGGCTATTTTACTTTTGACTCATCAAAATATCGCAATTTTAAAAAGTATAGGCATATTCATAACTACCTAAATGTCGTTTTTATACATGAATTATTTCTATCGTTCAATGCATTGATTCAAAATATATTGCATTATTCAGTGTTATAATTCAAGTCATTGCATTCGTATGCAATTGCTGATGATGATTATGTAACATTTTCCACTGCAATAAGAGATAATATATCTCACGACACTTCAAGTGCAGCAAATCGAACAAGTCATTTGAAAGCTTGATCATGATCTCGCTACTGATGGTTTATTTTGTATTTTCATTCCGGCACCCGTTCTAACGAACGGGATATTTGTTCACTTCTACGCTTTGTGCGGATGTTCTACATCTCACTGTTCTTCCGCGTGGGTACGACTCGGAACACATATACATACTCACGGGTAGCGTATATGACTAATCGAAGTAATTTCAAAGATTATGGGTTGTGCTAAAAAAATGGTTTCTAGCTTTACTATGCAATTTACAAGTATGTTGTCTTCTAACAAAATACTTCTTATTTTATAGACAATAGACGTATTGAATAAAAAATATCACATTCATACTAAATAATTGAATTATTGATGAGCAAAGTTACCAAACTCGATAATTGTCGCAACAACTTTGAGCTACAAGAATGGTTTTAGGAAATATGATAAAAGATATCTATTTTTTTTTCAGACCACAGGATTGCAAATTTAGTTGACTAACTCCAAGTGGAAATAGTTTTCAGAAAAAGTGTTCCAATGTTTTTTAAAAATTCGAGAAACAGAAACATGCAAAATCTCTCCAATTTCGCCTTAATGGGTGAAAAAACAGTTCAAAATCCAAGCGTCAGCTATGCATCATGGTGGAAACCGCAGTGAGTTAATTTCATAAAATCTTAAATAATATTTGAAAATATACACTTTTGGAACGGCACAAGTAAGACAAATGATAATTGTTGTAGATAAGTAATCTAATGCTTCAAAATAATGCTTCCAGATCGTCGATTATGAAACTTTATTTATATCTAAACGTTGACAATAATTTTCTGTGCACGGAACATTGGGCAATCCATTATTATAAAAGGCATGAAAAAATAAAACAGGTATACTATTTATAATTTTTTGTATTTATTGATTGATCACCATGAATATCAATCGGAATATCGTAAAATTACAATCTACCGAACTGCTACACAATCTATTTGCAAAAATGGGTTAGTTTTTACCCGAAAAAAAACGGAGCCTCCGTTTGTTCGAAGTGCTCTTCTATTTTTGAAACATTTGAAGAGACACATAGTTTCCGAACATCCAAGAAGTAGGGAAGCGGAACCTATTCTCACCATAGTAGATATATCCATCCCATTCTGCAGCCATCCAACTTCAAACGTAAAGAGATGTTTAATTTCTCCAATAAATGGACGCAGTAACCAAGAATATATAATCCTGGCAAATAAAATTAGGTCTTGAATATAATTAAAAGCTACAAAAACGATTCGGAGACTTAAATTTCGTAAAAATAATGAGCAGCAACCAGATTTTCAACACAATTGCTTACCTTTTTTTTTTTTTTTAGACGGGATGGAAAATCTGCAGCCAGACACCTGAAGAACTCAGGGTGTGGGGATGAGGGTGCCAACTCCTCGACCCACTAAAAACCCACCCGTGCCTTAAGCCTTTCTCCCTCCCCGGAACCACCTTTCGGTATTACTTCGGGGAGGGGGCTTTTGTGCTAATTAAGCACCCACTATGTCTAACTACTTAGGTCTTCAGTAGTTAGGTCGCCCTTTCGACCTGCCTTTGGTCGTTTCGCCATTTCAATTGGAGATCGAGGACAATCTGGGAGGCTGCTACGCATACCGCGTCCCAGATGCCCCGGTCTTGGCACATCCTCGGGACCAAATTATCCGGAGTCGTGTTGTGACCGCTTACGGCCATCATGCCGGATCTCGCGCCGTCGAAGCGAGGACATGTGAAGAATACATGTTCCACGGTTTCCTCTGCTCCCGCGCACTCGGTACATGCGGAGGACTGTGCATGCCCATATTTGTGCAGATATTGTCTAAAGCACCCATGGCCTGACAGAATCTGCGTTAAGTGGAAGTTAACCTCCCCGTGTCACCTACCGACCCACCCGGATAGTTCCGGGATTAGTCGGTGGGTCCACCGACCTTTGGTGGAGTTATTCCATTCCCTCTGCCACTTAACCATTGATGCGGCTCTAGTGGTCTTTCGAATACCTCTTGTTCCACGTTGCTCGAAGCACTCTGCATCCTCTTTTATGACGATGACTATTGGCATCATCCCCGCTAGGACACAGACCGCCTCGCGTGATACCATTCGGTACTCACTAACCACTCTTAGGCACATTAGCCTGTGTGTACTCTCTAGCTTACCTAGGTAGCACTTAATGTTCAAGGCAGTGATCCAAGCCGGCCCGCCGTACCTAAGTATGGACAGGGCGACACTGGCCAGGAGTTTACGCTTACTCCCTTGCACCGCCGAGCTATTCGACATCATGCGGGATAATGCCGAGATAGCCATGGAGGCTTTCTTGCAAGCGTAATCGACGTGGCTGGTAAAGGACAGCTTATCGTCGATCATGACCCCAAGATACCTCAGAAATCTCTTCGGTTCAATAGTGCAGTTGCCTGCACTAATCGTAGCGTATTGCTCCGATTTTCGGTTGTTGACAACCGTGACCTCAGTCTTATGGTGAGCTAGCTCCAGTTTTTTTGGAGCGCATCCATCTCTCCACAATGCCGATGGAGTGTGAGGCCGTCAGCTCCACCTCCTCGATGGATTCACCACATATTTCCAGGGTGATGTCGTCCGCGAACCCGACTATCTTCACCCCGCTCGGGAACTCGAGCCGTAACACTTCGTCGTACATCGTGTTCCATAGCACCGGGCCCAGGATCGAACCTTGCGGGACGCCTGCGGTGATATGTACACGTTTCTGACCCTCCTCCGTGTTGTACACCAGTACGCGATTCTGGAAGTAGTTTCCCAGAATCTTGTACAGGTACCCAGAAACCTTGAGGCGTTGGAGCGAGTCGGCGATAGCCACCCAACTGGCGCTATTGAACGCATTTCTCACGTCAAGGGTGACCACTGCACAGTAGCGGACTCCTCGCCTCTTACGCTGGATTGCCACCTCAGCCGTCTTGGTGACGGACAGGATGGCATCCACCGTCGACTTCCCTTTGCGGAAGCCAAACTGATTGTCCGACAGACCGCCTGTACCCTCCGTGTACTTTGTCAGTCTGTTGAGGATTACCCTCTCGAGCACCTTACCCGCTGTATCCAACAGACATATAGGTCTATATGCCGATGGATCTCCTGGTGGCTTCCCTGTCTTTGGTAGCAACACAAGGTTCTGAATTTTCCAGGCGTCCGGGAAAACGCCCTCGTCCAGACACTTTTGCATCACCACCCTGAACATTCCGGGATCCAGCAAGATAGCCGTCTTGATGGCCAGGTTCGGGATACCATCAGGTCCCGGCGCTTTGTTCACCTTTAGCGACTTTGCTATCGCAATGAGTTCGTCATTCGTCACCGTCGCCTCGTCGCCGGCCCCCGTTGTGCCGTTATCAATGCCCACGTGGTCGCGGGTGTTCGGCGGGGCCGTCCACCCTTCCGTCGCTATGACAGCGTTAAGGTCTGGGATACTGGAACGCTGGTCATGGGACAAATCTACGGCGGCGGGGGGCCATGGACTCGGGTCGTGGCTCGGAAAGAGTCCCCCAACGATCACCAGCAGCAGCTCTGATGAACGCTCGGTTGGAGCCGCCGATCCTCTGGTTTTGGCCATTACTACCCGATAGGCGTCACCCCACGGGTTCGCATTGGCCCTCTGACACAGACCCTCGAAGCAGGCTCGCTTGCTGGCCTTTATCTCCCTCTTTAGAGCGGCCTTCGCGGCGACAAGCACCTCTCTGCGCTCGATTCTATCGGCGTCTGACCGCGCTCTTTGCATCCTCCGTATAGCGTGGAGGCAAGTTCTTCGGAGGTCGGCGATCGACCCTGTCCACCAATACACCGGCGATTTTCCATTCCTCGGTTTGACTTCCCTCGGCATGGTCGCATCGCACGCTCGTGTAGGTGCCATCACAAGTCGTTCGCCTCAAGGTTCCTGGGTTTCACGTAAAATCCGTTCCCTCTCAAGCGCCTCTTTAAAGGTCTCTACATCAAAGTAGGACGTCCTCCATCTGCGGGCGAATGGAGTGGATGCTACTCCTTCCGCACGCTGCCTTGTATTGTGGACGATACAATAACGAACCGCCAAGTGGTCGCTATGGGTGTAGCCATCATCCACCCTCCAATTATTGAGCAGCCCAGGACTGCTGAAGGTAACGTCGATTATCGATTCCGCTCCATTTCTGTGGTATGTACTCTTGGTACCCACGTTGGCTAGGTCCACGTTGAGCCTAGCCAAGGCCTCCAGAAGAATCTGGCCCCTGGGGTTGGTAAGGCGGCTCTCCCACTCGATCGCCCAAGCGTTGAAGTCCCCTGCTATTACCAACGGGTATAGGCCAGTTAGCTCACTTGTCATAAGGTCGAGCATGTTTGAAAACAGTTCAATCGACCATCTTGGCGGTGCGTAGCAGCTGCAGAAGAACACTCCATTCACTTTTACAACCGCGAAGTCTTCATTTGTGGAAGACACAACCTCCTGAACCGGGTACTTGCCCGTCGTCCATAATGTCACCATATTGGACCTGTCCGTGACCCAATTGCCGTTGCCGGCTGGGACACGGTATGGGTCGGAGACTATGGCGATATCCGATGCCGACTCGCGAACTGACTGACACAACAGTTGCTGGGCGGCCTCACAGTGGTTCAGGTTTAGTTGTGTTACCCGCATCATGGTTGGCTCGTTGGTTTACCCTTGGCGGCCGGGCACTTCGCCCCCCCCCCCCCCCATGACGTGCTTATCGTCCGGTTTCCCGGCACACATCAAGCATTTGGGGGGACTTTTGCAGTCCCGCGCCTTGTGGCTTGTGCTGCCACACCTTCTGCACATGTTGCACCTATCTGGGCCTTTGCATTCCCAGGACATGTGCCCGCTTTCTAGGCATCTGAAGCATGCCTTCGGCGGCTGGTGTAGGCTAAGTGGGCATATCGACCATCCCACCTTCACCTTCGCCACTTTCAACGCCGCGTCTGCGTCGACTGCCGCTACCCTTATGGTTGCAACCTGGGTCCCAAGTGGACCCTTCCGCAGTCGTATGTCTGCGGTGACAACCTCAACCTTGCACTGCTCCTTAAGTGCAGTGGAGATCTCGTCTACCTCGGTGATCTCATCCAGGTTTTTACACTGGATCGTCACCTGTGAGACGAGGGCGCGAACCTCCACACCCTCACCTAAGGCCTTTCTTGCCAGGTCTCTGTAAGAAAGGCCCTTCGACTGGGTAGACTTCTTTAGCTCCATGAGCATCTCGCCGGTGCGGGTACGGCGTATACTCCGCACGTCGGCTCTCGCTAGGCCGCATCGCGAACGGGTTCGCTTTCTCCTTCGTCTTCTCCTCTGCCTCTGTCTTCTCCTGAATTTTTTTGTTTTTATTTTCGTTTTCGTTTTTATTTTCGTTTTTGTTTTCCTCCATTCTGTTGGGTCCCCCTCCAGCCGCTATCCAAACCCACGTGGAGTAGTCGCCTTCTTGATCCCATGGTTGTCTATGCAAGCAGGGAGGCCATGCTAGGGTTGACACGGCCCTTCATGGGGAACCGTGTTCAGAGCCGGATCGGCGTAAGACAGGTATAGGGTCATCTGAGCCTACTCCCGCCCGACTGGCGAGGTCGGGCGGTGGAGAATGTAACGTACTGGAGGCCTGCCACGGTTTTAGTGGGACGGAGACAGCCTGTGCCGAAGGGAACCCCGCCGTTTCCTGCGCGGTGTCACCCGGCAGTACTAAGGGGGTCGACACAGTTGCCAGCCCGATTGCACGGTTCCACTCGTTTTCCTTTCACAGCCAGTTGCCATAATTGGGGTTTTACTGACATCCACCCCAATGCGCCCGATGACGCTCCCTCCGTAGTTCGTTTAGCCGTTAAGGGGAGCCTAACGTTTCCAGGGTGCACCGCGGGGAGGCGAACTACTTCCACACCCCACACACAATTGCTTACCTTTGAACTACAAATTCGTCGTGTTGATCTAACCGTACTAGGGAATATACTCGAGCCAGACACCAAGTTTTCTTTTTAATTGCACTATATCCTTACACATTTTCGGTGCGTAATTGAACAAACTATCAAAATCACACTTCACTTATTACACTAGCCACACTAGAATCTACGAATACGTGATAAAATACTAGAAAACTATGGGATTAATTTTCACAATAATTTAAATACGCTTGCACCTATTCTGAACCGTGTTAAAAATCGACGTAATCGCTTGACGTTGCACTGCTCACCTACTGTATAGCATACACATCAACGCTAGTGTGCGTGTTCAATCATTCATAGAGCATTCTATGCCCCGCGTTGTGGTGAGTCTTGTTGTCAATATTCTCATGGGAGAATAACAAACAAACCCTTTCATATTGTCTTGGTTATATGCATGCTACCCAACACACGTGAAGTGCTGTCAAATGATCTACTTCATTTTTGGGTGTAGTAGTGATGAGCGTTAAATTGTTTGTATTTTTTTCTTGATTAAAATCAGTACGATTTACATATGTACACAGATGGGATTAATGTTTTTCGTGATATTATTAATATAGGTGCATAGCAGTTTCAACTTTTCCGTATTAAATTGGAAGAAAATTATCAGAATCGAATGTTTTGTGTGTTGCTAAACGATTAACGGTATAAGACGAATAAATTGTGAATAACGTGTGTACTCAGTATTCAGTGCATATTCACCGATTTCCACTGGAGGTCTGCTTATTGAGCTCAATATAGGTACCGCTTCCCTAGTTCCATACAACCCAATGATGAGCCCACAGAAGTAAAACATTCATTTGAAGACTCAAGCGGTGGTGGCAATGAGGTACTACATGAAATAACGAATGCTCGAGTGGCGATTTGTGTGGTTTAAGGTATGTGACGAAGGGAAAACAAGTTTTGCTAATAACACTGGCTGCCAATCGACCATTTGAAACGAAAATCCCAATCAAACAAACTCTCAAGCTGAGAATATTTAATTGAAAATAGCAGAGATGGATTTGTATCTGGTAGGATTTTTCGGTGAAAATAAATCAAAGCAACCGGCAGGCTTTGATTTATTTTCACTGATTTCATGGATCCGCTGCAAAGTACACTGTTGCCTAGTAACGATTTGGCAAAATCCAATATGACTGTCAATCGACCGAAATGTAAGATAAACTCTTATTCAAATAACTCTCTTAAATTAGAAATTGAATTGATTTATTGATTCATCGCGGGTTGCGCCAACCAGCTAGGAAACATTTTTCACTGACGGAGAATTATCCTGCTCGCTTTCCATGGAGGCTCTCCCGCAAACAGTAGCATTTTTGCAGTCGTGACGAACAAATCGGCACTAGATTAAATGACACACAAACTGAACGAAATATTAATTTAATTCTTATATAAACAACTCTCTGAACTGGATTGGTTGTCCTCAAAAGGACAGATTAAGTGGGCTGCGCGAACCAGTTGGGTAAAATTTCCGGACGGCTCACCCTCCATGGAGGCGTTTTTGCAGTTGCATCGAACGTATCGGCACCATGATATTAGGCGCACAAACCGAACGAAATAAAAGTTTAATTCTTGTATAAACAACTCTTTTAATTAAATTGGTTGTCCTCAAAAGGACAGATTATCAATTTATGGCTTGCACCAACCAGCTGGGTAAAATTTTTACTGACGGCTTGCCCTCCATCAAGCACCGAACTAAATTTAAGATTAGTTCTTTAATAAACAACTCTTTTATTTTAATTTATTGTCCTCAAAAGGACAGATTATTTCCACCTACTGCCACTCGCCCCCAAGGACGCTTTCCCCCAAACAGCAGCGTATTCGAAGTCGCGGCGAATCAATTGCCACGATTTATTTATTTATTTATTTATTAATTATGATTGTTTTCATCTGACATCGTGGTCTTAATGAAATAAATTTAAACTAATTAATTAAAAATACGCGAACTATACAAGCGTTGTCTAAATGTCTCAGTCGTCAAATTAAAATCAAAAACATTACATGCTTCTACAAATAGGCTACATATAGAATTGATGGGATCATTTGCTGCATAGTCAGTATTCCTTGGTGGTACCTGTAACAATTCTCTGGATCGCAAAAGACGTTCCGGGGCGTAAAAACGAACACGCTCGAGCAGAGCGGGACAATCAACTTCGCCTTTGATTATTTTAGCTCCGTAAACCGCTCGGTTAATTTTGCGACGAACATTCAGTGGTTCAATTCCCAGCAATGCACAGCGTTGCTCGTACGGCGGCAAGTTTAACGGGTCACGCCACGGTAGGTTTCTGAGAGCGTATCTGACAAACTTCCGTTGAACAGCTTCGATTCTCGTGCTCCAAATTGCCTCATACGGTGACCACACTATCGATGCAAATTCCAGAATGGATCTGACTAGTGAACAGTAGAGAGACCGCAAACACAATGGATCATTGAAATCTTTGCTAATTTTTGAAATAAATCCTAACTGACGATTAGCTTTGTCCACGATGGCAGAGTAGTGGAGTTTGAATGTCAATTTGCAATCCAACAGCACGCCGAGATCTCTAACCTTTTCCACACGTTCAAGTTGCTGCCCATCTATGTTGTAGTCGTACAGAATTGGGGACTTTCGCCGGCAGTAGGAAATGACACAGCATTTGGAGACGCTTATTCGGAGGTAGTTCTTGCAACACCACCGCGCAAAGCAGTCTAGAAGTCCCTGAAGTTCTCTGCAATCCACTTCGTTACTAATGACGAGGAAAACCTTCAGATCATCGGCATAGATAAGTAAACCTCCATTTGCAAGCAGAATAGTCACATCGTTAAAAAATAACGAGAACAGCAGTGGACCTAAATTGCTTCCTGTGGCACACCGGATGCAGGAGTGAAAGACAAAGATTCTACTGATCCTATCTTCACACAGAGGCTTCTATTGCCAAGGTACGAATGTAGCCAATTGCACATCCTTTCCGAAACGCCCAATCGAAGTAGTTTGGCTAGAAGAACATCATGGTTCACAGTGTCGAAGGCAGCCTTGATATCGGTATATACAGCATCTACTTGCGCACCGTTGTCCATAGCACTGATGCAGGTCGATGTGAAATCGCATAAATTACTGTCCACCGATCGCTTTGGAAAGAAACCATGCTGTTTTTCACTAATGTAAGCGCTGCACGAACCGAACATCACTTTGTATACGATGGTTTCCAAGCATTTTGAACCCGCTGAAAGGGAAGCTATTCCACGGTAGTTGGATACATCCGTCTTGTCACCCTTCTTAAAAACAGGCCGCATATGGGACCTCTTCCAAACAACTGGAAACTTCTGCTGTTGAAGCGATTGGTTGAAAACAGCTACGAGTGGTGCCATCAACGAAGCATGAGGTAAGATGGCGATGAGGTAAGATGGCGACTTGCACAAACCGACGCGATTGTGCGCCCCCATAATCCGCCATTTTACCTAATCGCGACGATCGCTGTTTGAGAGAGCCTTGGTACTTACCAAGAATTAAGCAGCTGCGACCAGCTGCCTGCAACCAGCTACCAGCGACGAGCTCCGTACAGCTTCAATGCTGCCAAACGAATGAGGGAAAATTTTCCTAAGTGTGTGTTTTATACCCGTCTCAGCTGCATGCGAGACGTACATGGAGAGACGAATGACATAATTGGTTAAAGTCCCTAATACAGTTAAAGTCCCTAGTCTAATACAAAGAAGAAGAAGATGATGCAAGACGTTCCTTGCTTCGATTTGAAATCTGTGATAGGAAATTTGGTAAATTTACTCTCCAAAATGACATTATAAAACATCACCTCTTATTTGCGTTATTTTCAATAGTTTACTATTGTTTGAGAATAATGTTTGACAATTGAACTAGAGCGCGGTAAAATTTCCGACCGATTGAAGAAGAAATCATGTAAATCTATCTTGGATTATTTGAGTTATTCGCGTACAAAACGTACGGTTTTTCGTGACGGTCGCAATATTTTAGATTTTCATTTGACACCCTACCCTTGCCGTAAGACGTAGTCTACGTCAAAAAACGTGACAACGAGGAGAGGGGAGTTATAAAAAGTCAATTTTTGCGTGACGTAATTAATGAACGTTCCCACATCGGTTAGGCGGGATCAACGACCGCAAGGTTATTACAGCAGACGAAGTGACCACAATTGTTGAACATTTTGACTTTGGACTGCCTGCAACCAGCAACATTCGTTAAGTCAGTCAGACCCAATGTTGGACATTGCTGAGAGCGTTTCCTTTCATGTTTTCAAATGTTCTAAGTTATAACTTGAACTTTGGTAGAATCATAGGCTATTGAGAATAAAATGGTTTTCCATTTTCAAAAGAGGTACCACACGAGCAGGTACAAGAAATATTCAATTTTTTTATCTGTTAAAATTAAATTTTCCAAACCTTAAACCGATAAACAAAATGCATCACCTGGCACACTATCCAGCAATCGTGAAACAAGGCCCAATAGTAAATCAAATAGCCGTATGCTATTTGAAGCCAAGTTCAAGGAATCGAAAGGACAAGCAAAATCATGCAACAACTTCATTAACTTTTCATTCAGCCTAACCAAAAGATTATATTTAAGACAAACTTCTCCAATTCTAGGTTGTAGCTAGAAAACGGCTGCCGAAACCAAAGCCAGGCTGGATAAGTATTTTCAAGACTCTGCCCCGTCGATTCAAACGATTCATAATGGGTTTGCTGATTTTCGTTTTGGCCGTACGAGTACCGTTGACGCACCGCGTTCTGCACGCCCAAATGAGGTCACTACAACAGCGAACGTCGTTAAATCCATGATATAGTATTGGAGGATACAAAAGTGAAATTGAGAGAGCCAGCTAAGTCATCAGCTTTAATTTCTGTAACTGCCATTTTAAAATTAACGCTTGTTTTCGTTAGTTTTGCTGATTCGTATGTCGATGGCACCATTTGCACGCCTCGAGACTTGATAGTCTGTCAATTTGAGATTGGTGAAACCTAGACTAGGCGGCGTAGTTTTTCCAGTGGTTTGCTTTTAAAAATTTACTTTTAAAAATTGGGAAAACATGTTCGAGCCTGGATGTCTGTTCTCTGTGGTTTCCTCCAATAGTTTGTTAAGACTACAGACACTACAAGGAAAATGTCATCAGGATAACCTTGTATTATGTTACAACGCTGTAGTATGAAGAAAACATAATGGGTATTTTTATACCCATAGCATGATTGAGAATTTCCCCATATTATGACAGATGGGAATGTAATTTGAAAATGGGTGTTTTTTTACCCATTAATGGGTTTTCGCATACAACCATGTGTACCGCTAAGATTAGGTTACCCAAATATGGGTGAAGAATACTGATTGCGTCACACACTTAAATTGTTATTATTAGATTATGTTGCGAGAACCACCCTAGTGCGTGGTCACTCATGTTTATCTCAGCTCAATACTATCGTATACAATACTATGTGTATTTACAATAGGATAGTATTGAGCTGAGATAAACATGAGTGACCACGCACTAGGTGTTCTCGCAACATAATCTAATGATAACAATTTAAGTGTGGCGCAATCATTGCAATCATGATTGCGCCACACACTTAAATTGTTATTATTAGATTATGTTGCGAGAACCACCCTACACGCTTAAAACACCCTCTCTTTCTTTCGTATTACTATCCCTTCTTTTCATACGGAAAAGTTACTCAATTTTCGTAGAAAGTGGATCTAGTCAAAAACTGAGTAGATCCACTTTTTACGAAAATTGAGTAAGTTTTCCGTGTGAATAAAAGGGATAGTAATACGAAAGAAAGAGAGGGTGTTTTGAGCGTGTAATGCGTGGTCACTCATGTTTATCTCAGCTCAATACTATCGTATACAATACTACACGCTCAAAACAGCCTCTCTTTCATTTGTATCGCCTTCTCTTTTTTTCTCACGGAAAAGTTACTCAATATTCGTTAAAAGTGGAACAACTCATAATTTGAGTTGTTCCACTTTTTACGAAAATTGAGTAACTTTTCCGTGAGAAAAAAAGGGACGGTGATGCAAATGAAAGAGAGGCTGTTTTGAGCGTGTAATAAACATACTTGTCTCTCTCCTCTGTGGGAGACAAGAGCGAACATACCACTCTTTCTTCTCTTTTTGTTCATGCAGGAGCGCTGCACGCAGCAGCATACTCACCACACTCTTCCTTTATCTGTAGTTTTTGAAATGAGCTGCGCGATAAAATTAAATCACTTGCCTCTGAAAGCCACTGGCGAGTAAACTCAGCGCTCTGAAAAGCACTGCAGTGAACACAGAGAACCGTACCCCAGAGAACTCTGGAGTGTGTGAACTGGTCAGATACACTGATGTTGATTCTCTAAATAAGTAGATTAGCAAGCGCGTTTGCGAATGGTTTGTCGTTCAGGTTCTGGTTTCCATTTTTACTCATTTCGGTTTTGATATTTTCGCTATAACGTACGAATTTGACCTTGGGAATAAAAAAATGCAGATTCTTGTGAGGGAGCGTGTACGAAAACATAAGCAATATTATTACCTTTGAACATTATCTTGCATAGGGTAAGGCTGCAATGGTTGCGGTACCTTTAAAGCATTAGGTTTCCATAATTGTGAATGGAGACTCATAGCAACTATAGGAACCTTACATTCACGCTATACAGGATAAATAGATTAATGTTTAAGGCATGGGAGTGTATGTGTGTCTTGTGCGTGGTTTAACGCGTCACAACCCTAACCCTAATGTATTTCCTGGCGACGACGGATAAAACGCTCTGCGCGTTGCTTAGCAAGTGTACAATAGGACGGCTCCATATAAAGCAGTGGCCGTAACTACATACAACATTTTTTTTTTTTTTTTTTAATAATCATTTATTTGTACAGGCTCAATCGAATTAACTTTACAGAGCCAAATTTTCATATTTTTATACATCATTTATCTTAAAACTAAAGTTAGGAGGATAGAGCCGATTACTCGCGGCCGTCTCGAGGTTAATAGGAATAACAAATTACGGATGGCAAGTTGAACTTGATCCTATCAGCCCCTGGAGCCGTATTGCCACACGAAAGGAGTGCGAGAGAGAACTCTACCATTGAAAAGGGTTGGCTGATCTCATCTATCGAATTCGTGTTTTCGCGAGGAATCATCCGTGCCGGGACAGAATCTGGACAAACTTTTCGCGCAAACTTGAGGATCCATTGGTCCGAGTACTCTTCGCTCTCGTTGTTCGTAGTTCGGTTACGCAACCTTCGCGCCGTGTTCCAAAGAGTACTCATCGACGTTTCGCGCGATAGCCCGTTCACGAATGTTCGCCAGTAACCGCGTTTCTTGGCCTTGATGAGGCTCTTAAGTTCGCGTTCGAGAGCCGTGTATACTTCGAAGTGCTCAGGTGTTCCACGTCTACGGAAAACTTTAAACGCGTCGGACTTTTTACGGTAAACCTCGGTGCATTGCTGATCCCACCATGGCGAAGGAGGTTTCCTGCGAGATGACGTCCCTGGAACTGATCGAGTTTGAGCTTGAAGCGCGCTGTCTAAGATCAGGTTGGAGAGGAAGTTATATTCTTCCAGCGGTGAAAGCCTTTCTACCGTCGTTACGGCTTCATCTACTGCTGTCCTGAACTTTATCCAATCGATGTGACGAGTAAGATCATACGCGACGTTGACAGATTTCGACGGATTGAAGGATTGAAATTTAAAGTATGGTTACATAACACATTAAATTTAAATTCAAAATTATCTAAACATTAACTATACAACTTATGGTTTTCTTTTGAATTGAACATTTCTTGAAAAAGAAAAAAAAACACACACACACATACACGTATTAAAAAAAAATTATTCTAAACACACAGGTTAAACTAACTACAATCTAATGCTAATGTTCGTCAAAAACACATAAATGAGTTTCATGTACTCCAAATCACGTACAGCCAAAATATCTCGAATTGGCACATTGGGTTGTCTACCTCGAGCCCGAAGGGAATCATAAAGCTCAGATCTGACTCCAGAATGCTCAGCACAACACCAAATAACGTGATCTGCGTCCTGATAGCCTTGTCCACATTCACAGAGATTGCTGTCGCTCAGCCCAACCCGGTATAAATGAGCGTTCAAAGAATAATGATTGGACATGAGGCGAGACATGACACGAATGAAGTCTCGACCCACATCCATCCCGCTAAACCAAGATTTCTTCGACACCTTTGGGATGATAGAATGTTGCCATCGCCCCAAATCTCCTTTACACCATTTATACTGCCAGCTGACGAGTGACTGTTGACGAAAAATAGGAAAAAATTCGTTGAAGGCGATTTGTCGATCACAAATATCGCCTTCCATAGCGCCCACCTTTGCAAGCGAGTCCGCTTTCTCATTGCCCGGAATTGAACAATGAGATGGGACCCATACAAAGGTGATGATAAAATATCGCGAAGATAAAGCACTTAGAAGCTCCTGTATTTTCATGAGAAAATACGAGGAGTGCTTTACCGGCCTCAATGAGCGAATAGCCTCTATAGAACTGAGACTATCCGTGAAAATGAAGTACTGATCCGGTGTTAATGAGGCAACAATTTCTAGCGTAAAATGTATTGCCGCTAATTCAGCGACATACACGGAACAAGGAGCTTGAAGTTTACGGTTGGCGCTATAAATTTCATTAAATATACCAAAGCCTGCTGACTCCTCTATCAAAGATCCGTCAGTGAAAAACGATTTAGTGGAATCAACTTGGCCAAACTTTGCAGCAAATATCACCGGAGCAATCATAGGACGATGATGCTCTGGGATTCCACGAAGCTCCTGCTTCATGGATAAATCAAAATGAACCGAATTGTCGAAATCGGAGAAGCAAACACGATTGGAAATGTTCGGCGAAGGGCTGACATCCTGTGTTATGTACAAATGGTACAACTTCATGAAGCGGGTTTGAGGGTTCAACTCAAGGAGCTTCTCAAAATTTTCGATCACCTGGGGGTTCATAACTTCACACCTGGTGAGGAGCCGGAGAGATAATTCTGTAAACCGATCCGAGAGTGGCAACATGCCAGCCAGCACTTCAAGACTCATGGTGTGAGTCGAGTGCATGCAACCTAACGCGATACGAAGACACCGATACTGAATACGTTCCAGTTTAATGAAGTGCTACCGAGCCGCTGACTGAAAACAAAAACTACCGTATTCCATAATCGACAAAATCGTTGTCTGGTACAACGTTAGAAGATCTTGTGGATGAGCTCCCCACCAGGTCCCGGTAATTGTGCAGAGAAAGTTGATCCTTGGCTGGCACTTTCGCTTCACATACTCAATATGGGATCTCCAGGTGCACTTAGAATCGAACCAGACCCCAAGGTATTTAAATGACATAGAATGAGTTATCGGCTTACCCCAAATTTGAAGCTTCGGTTGTGCAGGGTTATGCTTCCTTGAAAAAACTACCAACTCAGTTTTCTCCGTAGAGAATTCGATACCTAGCTCTAGAGCCCAAGTAGACAAATTGTCTAAGGTATCCTGTAAGGGTCCTTGCAGATCGACCCCATTGGGTCCCGTGACAGACACTACGCCGTCATCTGCAAGTTGTCTCAACGTACAATTGTCACTTAGACAACCGTCAATGTCTTTGACATAAAAATTATACAAAAGGGGGCTTAAACATGATCCCTGGGGGAGACCCATGTAGCTAAATCGTGAAGCTGTAGAGGTTCCATGAGAGAAGCTCATTTGTTTCTCTGACAGCAAATTGTACAAAAAATTATTCATTAATGATGAAAAGCCACAAGCGTGGAGTTTATCTGAAAGAACTTCAACAGATACTGAATCAAAAGCTCCCTTTATATCCAAGAATACAGAAGCCATTTGCTCTTTTTTAGCAAAAGCTAACTGAATATCCGTGGAAAGCAACGCGAGACAGTCGTTCGTTCCCTTACCCCTACGGAAACCATATTGAGTATCTGAAAGCAGGTTGTTCGTCTCAACTCATTTGTCCAGACGGAAGAGGATCATTTTCTCCAACAACTTTCGAATACAGGATAACATCGCGATGGGTCGATAGGAGTTGTGGTCGGACGCGGGCTTACCAGGTTTTTGAATGGCAATAACTCTCACCCGTCTCCAATCATCCGGTACAATGTTGAGTTCCAGAAACTGATTAAACAAGTTCAACATGCGCCTCTTAGCGACGTCTGGAAGGTTCTTAAGCAAGTTGAACTTGATCCTATCAGCCCCTGGAGCCGTATTGCCACACGAAAGGAGTGCGAGAGAGAACTCTACCATTGAAAAGGGTTGGCTGATCTCATCTATCGAATTCGTGTTTTCGCGAGGAATCATCCGTGCCGGGACAGAATCTGGACAAACTTTTCGCGCAAACTTGAGGATCCATTGGTCCGAGTACTCTTCGCTCTCGTTGTTCGTAGTTCGGTTACGCAACCTTCGCGCCGTGTTCCAAAGAGTACTCATCGACGTTTCGCGCGATAGCCCGTTCACGAATGTTCGCCAGTAACCGCGTTTCTTGGCCTTGATGAGGCTCTTAAGTTCGCGTTCGAGAGCCGTGTATACTTCGAAGTGCTCAGGTGTTCCACGTCTACGGAAAACTTTAAACGCGTCGGACTTTTTACGGTAAACCTCGGTGCATTGCTGATCCCACCATGGCGAAGGAGGTTTCCTGCGAGATGACGTCCCTGGAACTGATCGAGTTTGAGCTTGAAGCGCGCTGTCTAAGATCAGGTTGGAGAGGAAGTTATATTCTTCCAGCGGTGAAAGCCTTTCTACCGTCGTTACGGCTTCATCTACTGCTGTCCTGAACTTTATCCAATCGATGTGACGAGTAAGATCATACGCGACGTTGACAGATTTCGACGGATTGAACCCGGTGGCAACCGAAATTTGTATGGGCAAGTGATCACTACCGTGGGGATCTTGAATCACATTCCATGTGCAATCCAACGATAATGAATTCGAACAAAGTGTGAGGTCTAATCTACTGCCAAGTGAGGATGTACCAGCCAAACGTGTTACTTCTCCATTGTTAAGTACTGTCATATTGAAGTTGTCACAGAGGTCATATATCAAGGAAGATCGGTTGTCATCGTACAGTTCTCCCCAGCCTGTACCGTGAGAGTTAAAATCTCCCATGACCAACCGTGGAGAAGGAAGGACCGAACAAATATCTGAAAGTTGTTTTCGGTTAATTGAGGCTCTAGGAGGAATGTACACAGAAGCAATGCAAAGGCCTTTATTTTTAATAACAGCCTGACATGCGACAACTTCAATACCTGGAATTGGAGGAAAATTCACTCTATAGAAGGAGTAGCACTTTTTGATCCCCAAAAGCACTCCACCTCCACGTGAATCCTCACGATCAAGCCGAATAATGTTGAAATCATGAAACGGAAGATTGATTTCGGAAGAGAGCCATGTTTCACAAAGAGCGAATGCATCACAACCGGTAGTGTGAGCTAAAAATTTGAATGATTCCAATTTAGGAATCAAACTTCGACAATTCCACTGTAGAACAGTGATCAAATCCCCGACCTCATTTGGAAAATTATCCATCGAAGGAAATGATAGCTGCAAGGATGGGCCACTTAATTGTCAATTGCTTCAAAAATTCTTCACTGTTGGAAGCATTGCCAAAACAATGCTTTTGAGAGGGTCAGAAATTTCGAGGTACTTAAAGATACCTTCGGCAATGTCATCAAATGAGAACAGCCCACTTGAGGAGGGGCTTCTGTTCTTAAAATAGGGGCGTCAGGGTTTTGGATGTCCCCGGAGAGATGGAAAGTCCTGGTGTAGTTAGTACTACGGAAACCAGGAGGAATTGTGTTTTCCTTTTTCCACCTCTTTTGAAATGGGCAAGCTGGTCTCGGGCTTCTTTCAACAACTTTCCGTGGGCGGACGCGTCTTCGCTTCCTTGAAGCACCTTCCGGAAAAGTGAATGATGTTCCCTCTTCAGCCGAATCAAAGTCAGACTCGTCATCTGACAGAGGAGCAAAGGGATTTGTATTGGCATCGGGTGATGGTGAGGCTTTTTAACCATTTCAGCAAAGATTGCCTGGAACGCTGTTTCAGCGAGCGTTCTAATTGTTCCCCGCGTTGTTTATACGCCGGGCACGATGAGAGAGCATGAGGAGGAGTTCCTTTGCAAAAAGCGCATTTAGGTGTGCTGTCTGCGCACGCGCCATCCTCATGTCTCTCCCCACAGTTGGAGCAGCGCGCCTTATTGCCGCAATGGGAGGTCGTATATCCCATCTGCTGGCATTTCTGGCAGATCATGACCCGAGGTACAAACAATCGCACAGGTAGTCGAAGTTTTCCCAACTCGACGTATTGAGGAAGGGCTGAGCCAGAGAAGGTTACGCGAAACGAGTCTGACGGTGTAAACTTTTTTTCGCCCTTGTTGGTCGACACTGTGCCAAGTTGGCGCACATCAAGTATCTTAACTGGGGGAAGCAGAGGGTTCTTAAATCGACCAACCCCCCGCTTCAGCAAGATCTCAGGGGTCAGACTCGTTTCGGAGACCACACCTTCAATTTCAATACCCCGAGCTGGGATATACACTCTATATTCTAGAGTAAAGAGCTGAGAGACAGCAATCTCATTAGCTTGCTTGAGATTGGACACAACGACCCGAAGTTTATTGGGTCTGACTTTAATTATCTCGGTCACGGCCGAGAATCGCTTCGTCAGATCATCAGAAATCTGACAAACATTTAGAGGTTTCGATTTGGGCTGAAAATAAACAACCCATGGCCCAGTTGAACTATCTGGATAAGCACGTGATCTGGTAACTCTATGAGCTACCTCATCATTTCGTGCCATAGATGATTCATCTTGCGATAAATCATCCATGGCTCGCTTGTGGAGCTTATCACGCTCAACCACTAACGTAATTATCTACAATCAATCACAGATAAACAAACTAAACCTAAACAAAAACTAAAACTAAATACACTCTCACACACACTATCAATCACTCTCCACACTCACACCACACACTACGATGAAAATCACTTATCTTATATACTACTAAAAACTTATCTTCTATGTATCACGGATCTACTGCAGCTGGGCGACGAATGTGTGCTGCTGCTGCCGAGCGACGATGAGTGACCGCGTGTACCGTCTAAGCGTGGAGCTAAACGATGACGATGATGTTGCTGGTCGGTGGTAGTTGGTGGATGGAAGAATACACGCTACACTCGATGGGCTGCTGGTATGCGTGCCGTATAGATGCGAGACAATATGGCTTCTCGATCGTGGCAATATTGCTAATTGCAATCAATGACGTTGTTGCACCACTTATCACACAATGTTCTCTTCTTCAGTAAACCAAGACTGATTTCACTCACGACGATTTCACTGGCGATTTAGAAAAACTGATACTGAATACTGTAAACAACTCGTTAAGAGCTTCCAAAGCAACGGAAAGCGGACCGAACGAACTGTACCGTTCGCTTGTTCACTGGGCAAATGACATACAACATTTGAATTTAAAATAAATACATTGATAAAAAAAAATCACATATTCTTGGGGAGAGAGGTGTAGTTTTGGACACTTCTTCTTTCAATGTTTCATATATTTTGTGAACGTCGCCAAAGATCCTGAATTCATTCTAGTTGTCATTTGGACATCGAAGCATCATAAGAGTGTGTTGAAGGTGTGCGTTTATGCAATTTAGAGTTGTTTATTTGCATTCTGGAAAAATACATATTTGTCCGGATGTGCCCCGTATGTGGGGTAGTTTCGGACAGTCATGGGGCACATTCGGAAAACGAAAATAATTACAGAGATTCATGAAATTTTTAGTTTTCTACCTATTTCTAACCTACAGACCAAGGCTGAGGTCAAATGACAAAACTTATAACTCTAGACTAACATTTGGAAAGAGGGGAGAGCTAAAATGTGAAGAAATCATATTATATTGGAGCTACAGACACGCTACTCTAAACTCGAAAAGTAACATTGTTTCTTTTTATAATATTGATAAAAAATGGAATTCCAAAGTTCATCTATATGATGCATTGGGTATTTACATCTGGCCAACACAGTGAATTTTAACATTTTCATAAGCCTAATCGAGGAGGAAATCACTATGTTTTGTGCCAATATATTCATCAGTTGTGTGATTACCGGTCATTAACTGTACCGACTGTATCGACTATGTACAAATGTAAGCATCTGAATGTGCCCGAGTGCGACCCAGGTGGGCTGTAATGTCAAATCTTTGCTTTTTTGGCGCTGTACGGTATACCGACTGCGTGCTTTACGAGTTAACGAATGTACCCAGATAGAACCAATGGTGTCAGAAATGTTTTTGCATGGTGTTGTGACAATTTCCGATTACGTTGGATAACTGTCGGATGCTCAACGGCAGTGACAATGAAATAAGGGCAAACAGTCAATTCTACAGTGCTAATATCGACATTGGCATCACAAACAGGAAAGTGGTACCTCGGTGTGCTCACACCACTCAAAACTCTTAATCAGGCCGGCCAGCTAAACACGTCAAGATGGTGTGTTAGCAATCGAAATCCGGGAATGAGATCAAGGAATCTTCATTCAAATAGCTCAACTACAAAACTAAAGTTCAATGAACTTTCTGCTTACTGTATAATTTGTATCTCATGCAAGCTAACTCTAAGTACATACATTAATCATGTCGTTCTTCGCTCTTCGTGTCGTTGGGGGCCCCGTTATGCTGCATGCTGCTTGCTGTTGTGCCGATGCACCGTGGTCAATTGCGCGAGAATGTTGTCTGGAACAATTAGCATCGCGTCACTCCACTCTGTTGAACCGCATGCATCTCTTGCGGAAATACTATCGTCGCACGGAATGCGCTCGTCACACTCCACTCTGTTGCACTGCATGCATCTCTCGCAGAGATACTATTGTCGCACCGGAAGCCCTCGTTGCACGCTACTCGGGCCTCTGTCGCACGACGACGTCTGGTTGCGCCATCTCTGCTCGTCACACCACAGATGCGAATCTCGCCTCTCCGTCGGATAGTTTCGAGGTGATCAGGTCCGGGAATGTCAGCAATACCGAATTCCACCACCGCATGCGCCGTGTGAGGAATGACTAAGCCTGTAAATAAAGGCCCTCTATTGAGGTACATCGCGTTGGCCATCGTGTTTGCCATCCAACTTTCTGAGGGTTCATTTTACCTGTTGAAGGCCTTTTCGCTTTGGGCTGTTCAGTTTGCCAATATTCTTGGCCAGAAACAATTGCGATCGCTGTAAAAATGAGTGGTTTCAAGCGAATCAAATTTCTATTGTTACCCAATTGTTACCTAATGGTTTGTCCGGGTGGATCGTGCTCAAGCAATAGCAATAGCAATAGCAATGGCGATGTTTTGTGTGGGATGCAAAAATATGGTTCCGGTTCCAACAGGGCATGCAAGAGACTACTTGGTAGAACTCTGGAGCCGTAGATACGATCATGCACGTGGATGGGCAAGAAGATGGTCCCTTTCCTTGATCGAGAAGGAATATATTAATGCTGTGGTATCGGATTGCTGAAACACCATCATTTACCTCTTAATCCTTAATGATTGAGCATGCACTATTCACTGCTTGTGTTAAAGATTTTCCTTTATTCGGCCGCGATCCCACTATCAAATTTTTTATGCACTTCTGCCCACTTTTGAACGAGTGAGCCAATCACGAACCACACGCTGGGAATCAAAAAGTACAATTGCTGTTCTATAGGATCGAGTTTTTGGTAATTGTTCGATGGGTGCGAGTTTGCGAGAGTGAGAGAGGACTCCATTACAATGGTACCATCCAGTGACGAGCAGAGAAAGGGTTAAAGATGTAGTAGAACTATATGGTTTTTATTAGGCTTTGTGCACAAATTACGTAACGCAAAAAACCGGATTTCGGACCCCCTCCCTCCCCTATGGAACAATAAGTAACACGTGACCAGACTCCCCACTTTAATTACGTAACGCTCACGGACCCCTCTCCCTCCACCCATTTCTTAATTGTGATAAAATCATCATATAACTGTTATTGTTGTTGTTTTTATGTTTTATTCTCATTTGAGTAACTTGAAATTAGTAAAAATTCCAAACATTAGTCAATCAATTTCATTTAAGTTACTTTAAGCTATTATAAAGATTACGAAAAACATTGCACTCATTGTACTGCATTTATTCAGGTTACTGGATGTTCTTAAAACAGTTAAAAATATTAGTTCAACAACTTTACTAAAATGACTTTAAATTATTTAAAGAAGACAACTCATCGAACACAAAAAAATACAAATTTTTATTCATAAAGCTTATATCTACTTAAAAGATTGCAACAGTATGTTATGCAATGCATAATATTAGTGCATGAATCGGGTGATTGAACACAATGATTCTCAACATTTCTTGTGTATTAAATCTAACCACACTTTGTTTTAGTTTAACGCCATCATATATTTGAAACAACAAAATTTCATATCGAATCCAATATTGTTAGTCAATTAGTATTTTTAACAGAAATCATTATTGATTCAACAAAATATGTTTTTAGAATAAACAATCAACAAAAAATTTAACTTAATTTCTTATTATTTCAATTGTTCTAATAAAAAAAACAATATTTTATTTTTCAATTCAACCGTCGAAGCAATGCAAAGGTGCATTGTTTCCAAAAATCTTATTTTTGATTAAACAATAAATGCTTTTTGTTTTCAATAAAACCCTTTTTTGCAGCGCTTTAAAAACCAAAAAAAATTCTGTTCAAAGGAACCAAAATTTAAAACAATGGCAATAATTGGTGCAGTGTTTCAGTCATGGCAAACGTGATTAATAATACAAAAACAAAATTTTTGGTCGGTTTCGATAATTTTTCTTCAAAATATGGATTGAAGGCTTTCATTTGACCTTTTGAACGTGGGGTTTTCCCAGAATTTTTTAAAATAGTTCTTAACTAGTATAAATTAACCCTTTTCTACTTGCTACTTGCTACTTTGCTTGGCACACAGGCAATTTTAATAATGAAAATTGGTTATTCACTTCTGATTTTTTATTTCAAATTGGTTATTTTGTTACGTAACGATTCTAAAACCCCCCCTCCCCCTTATGTCACAATAAGTAACGGTTGCTCAACCCCCTCCCTCCCCTTCATGCGTTACGTAATTTGTGCACAAAGCCTTATAGTTGAAGCTTTACATGGTAACTTCAGTAATTGTCGGAGCATTTTGTCGACGCAATCTCGAAATGTTGTAACAGTGTGTCCGGAGTGAATCGCCCCTAGAGCTTTAATCAATAATTTAATATTATTTATTCAAGCCCGTTTCATTTGACATGTATCCACTGTTCATTTAGCGTGTAAATAACAAACAAAAAAAGTCTCAAACTCTCGCAAATTTAATGACAGGGGAGCCAGAGTATTAAGAGACTCGGTCAGTAAGGATATTTCTACGGCGAACATTAGTGTTAAGCTCCGAACGCAAAGGACCCGAAGCGGAACGATACCCATACAAAAAATACCCGATTCAAATGAATTTGCTTGCCGGTTAGAAAATTATTAATCATCCTATATAAACCGGTTAGCCATTTTGGCGTCATTTGTAACGTCGTTACCAGAGGTTTGGAAAAATTGCATAAAATAAGAACTATTGACTCCACAAATAGTTTGTTTTTTAAACTGTTTGGGTGAGAAATGTTGAATCTACCCTCTTTTAATATCGCAGTGCCGCGGATGGCGAGAATTATAAATACTCAATTTGAATCAGATCCCGAAGTAAGACACATTTCTCTGATATGACCGCAGATTGTATAGCCAAACCAAAAAATTGTTCTGTAAAATTTTGAAGTAATGATATAAGTAGGGATTCCCCCGTTGCGTAATATGTTAAGATGTAGGCCATCTTCAATTACAGTTCTTTCTAGATTTGATTGATGCATTGGTTGGACGTAGTTCTGAAATCTAGTGGAAAGTTATTAGTTTGCAGTTACTAGCCAGTTGAAAAGTTTTAGTGAGTCCTCTTTTATCAAGAAAACCATTGTTATAGGTAAGCCTAATCCAACCGACTATATTTGTATTTCAGTATCATGAAATTGTCTAAAGAAATCCATAGTGAGTATTTTCTGTAAATTGTATGGAATATAGCCTAACCCAAAAAAAAATAGTTCTTAGCTGAATACGCTAAAATATTTCCTAACAAAAATCAGTGACACACCAAAAACACACAATAACTCTGCACGAGGTTCTGGTAACTATTCGCCACATGAAAGACCAAAGTGAAAAAAACGAGATTGTAGTATAGTGCGTTGTTTTTTTTTGCTTGAATGACCTAATATCCTTTAAGCGAAGGTGTTACGTCCAGGTAGATGTAGGAGATCGCGTACGCCGCACGGTTTCGGGAGGGTCGAAGACTCGCCAGCTTGTAGCTATGTCTCGTCGGCGGGTAAGTGATATTCCCCAGCGCATCACCGGCTATCGGAGGTCGCCACTCTTTCGAGGTGTGCATACCGGTCGAAAATTACCGGATCCATCCCGAATTCGGCCTCAACAGCATTCGAACGAACACGTGTGGTGGCTACCGTCTCGAGGAAATAACCGCCATATACGAAACATTCACCACTGACAGCATCATCATCATCGAGAGGTACTACATGGTTGCAGAACACCAAGAAGCACAAGGTTAGATCTTTCCGTATTATTTATAAACAGTAAACCAGAATGCACCAAGGCACACACACATAGAACAAAGATAACTGAGTGAGAATACGAATAAATGGGGCAATAATAACGACACCGAGTCTGGACATCTTTTTCTTGCGTTCGGGGAGGGTCGAAGACTCGCCAGCTTGTAGCTATGTCTCGTCGGCGGGTAAGTGATATTCCCCAGCGCATCACCGGCTATCGGAGGTCGCCACTCTTTCGAGGTGTGCATACCGGTCGAAAATTACCGGATCCATCCCGAATTCGGCCTCAACAGCATTCGAACGAACACGTGTGGTGGCTACCGTCTCGAGGAAATAATTGCCATATACGAAACATTCACCACTGACAGCATCATCATCATCGAGAGGTACTACATGGTTGCAGAACACCAAGAAGCACAAGGTTAGATCTTTCCGTATTATTTTTAAGCAGTAAACCAGAATGCACCAAGGCACACACACATAGAACAAAGATAACTGAGCGAGAATACGAATAAATGGGGCAATAATAACGACACTGTGTCTGGACATCTTTTTCTTGCGTTCGGGGAGGGTCGAAGACTCGCCAGCTTGTAGCTATGTCTCGTCGGCGGGTAAGTGATACTCCCAAGCGCATCACCGGCTATCGGTAGGTCGCCACTCTTTCGAGGCGTGACACCGGCCGAGTATCACCGATCCATACCGAATTCGGCCTCTGGCAGCACTCGAACGAACACGCGTGGTGGCTACCGTCTCGGCGTGAAATAACCAACTACATATACGAAACATCCACCACCGACAGCATCATCATCACCGCGAGGCACCACATGGGCCGCAGCAACACCCGCATAGCACAAGGTCAGATCTTTCCGCATCATCGACAAACAGCAAGCCAGGAACGCACCATGTTGCACACACACAGAACAAAGACAACTGGAAAGCGTAGAACATCGGAATACATCGGGGCTACTAATAACGACACCCGAAGTCTCGACATCTTTTTTCGTGCTCGGGAGGTGGTCGAAGACTCGCCAGCCTGGTAGCTATGCCCTGGTCGGCGGGCAAGTTGATATTCCCCGTAGCGCATCACCGGCATTACCTGGAGGTCGCCACTCTTTCGAGGCGCGCATACCTGGTCGAAAATTACCGGATCCATCCCGGCCTGGCCTCGACAGCATTCGAACGAACACGGCGGCGGCCACCCATCTTCGAGGAAATAACCGCCATATACCGAAAGATTCACCACTGACAGCATCATCATCATCGAGAGGTACTACATGGTTGCAGAACACCAAGAAGCACAAGGTTAGATCTTTCCGTATAATGTATAAACAGTAAACCAGAATGCACCAAGGCACACACACATAGAACAAAGATAACTGAGCGAGAATACGAATAAATAAGGCAATATCTATATCTTAATATATATACATATATATATATATATATATATATATATATATATATATATATATATATATATATACATATATATATATATATATATATATATATATATGTATATATATATATATATATATATATATATATATATATATATATATATATATATGTATATATATATATATATATATATATATATATATATATATATATATATATATATATATATATATATATATATATATAAATATATATATATATATACATATATATATA
>JASCZW010005873.1:0-129122 GCA_034211315.2 Aedes japonicus
AGATTTTCATTTCAATTTGAATGTTTCAGATTTGTTCTTAAAGTGTTATTGGCTAATTTCACTTTTATTGTGATAGGTATGTTGTGACAAAAATTAAAACCTCGTGGAAGGAATTGAACACAACACGACAATATGAATGAAGAGAAACTAATCAAAGAGAGTCTCAATTTCAGATCGCCCTAATGAAAAAAATCCCTAGAAGTGTTTTATTAAACGAAGTGTTTTGCGAGGCTCAACTGAATGTTGCCAGGATCCAATCTTTGGGACAAACCAGAAAGTCAAAAGCCTGTACGGAAGAGAATTCAAACTACACTACATGAAATATTTAGCGAAACGAAACCGGTGCGAGAATAAATTCGACATGGAGTTTTCATAAGGGCCAATGTCGCAAACGTAAACAAGGGCTTCTTCCGCAAATTTCTCGTGAATGCTAACTTTATCATAGTGAATTACCACGATGTTTGTGCAGAAGAGGACGCACCCTTTACAATAGAAGTGATAGTTTAGTTGAGTGAGTTTGCAATTTTCAAGAAATTTGCGGAATTTTCCGAATTGCATTTTCAAGAAATTTGTCGAATTTTAGTCTTATTGTGTTACCGGTGCGAAAGTGGGAGGCTCATCAAAATATTACCCAGATACGAATGCATCGGAGGGATGACGTACTAGGAACATTTGTTTTCAAAACGAGAATCTACTGTAACAAACATTATTAATGAATGAGTCAATGTTTGGTGCTACCTGTTCTCTAAGGTCGGAACAGCTCGTCCAAAAAGGGAACGCAGCGCAGTTCACTGCTGAACACCTGAAAGCATCGCATGCTATACTCGGTGGATTTCAATATAACCCATAAAATAAATTAGAAGAACCCATAAATCCATTTTAGGACTCAATCGAGTAAAAATTAGAGTATAATGATGGCTTGTTCCAACTCAATGAAGGAGTAATATGATAATGAACCGTGATTGCGAATTGAAATTGATCAACAAATTACACAATAGTACAAAGAATTCAAATAATCTTTCGAGTTACGAGATAGCTATTTATGTATCTTCGACACAATACGCCACAATATGCTTTGGCAACAACTCTATAATGAGAGAGCCTGTTCCATGTTCCTTGTGCAGTCCTACCGTTTTTCTAGTAGTTTCTATATATCTTTATGTAGGACAATCAACACGTTCAGAAGATGCTACATACATGTTTCGAACGTTCTTTAGTTTATTTGGTGAATACGTCAGCGGGGAAGTCGGACTTTCGTTGATACTGAATTCCAAACACACATCTGCATCTTAATGGTTGGAAGCCATTTAGTTTCTCTCCCATGTAGGGGATTTATAAGTGTGAACAGACAGTTCGTTAGAACCATTTTCAAACAACACAACAAGCTACGGGTAGTATATGTATAAGCACGATCAAGCGCACATTCTTTTGCCAGTCAAGGTGGTGGATTCGTTCCTGCCTTGACCTACTCCGCATGGGTATGCTTGAAAAAGATTGTGTGTTCTATTCAATCTGCCCAGCCTCCCGTGCGCTAACGGAACTATCATTACTTTCTCTTAACAACTTTGTTCTAGCAAAAAAACTGCTGTCCACTCCTAGAACTTCATGGTGATAAGAAATGATTTCCTTCTAAAACAACATCATCATAGATCGTTACTCCACGTATGGGAGAATACAAAGAAAAACTGTATCAGTGTACTTCTAGTGGAATAATTCAGCAAGATTGGGTAACCTTTAAAGCCTGTTGCATCTCTACCTCGATACTATATTGTTAAACTTCCCTCTTACTAAGATGACTATGTCATCCGAAAAGCCTACAACCTTGCACTTCTAAGCTTCAGAGAAGATCGTCTTCAACTAACAACCACATAAGTGGGGAGAGTACTCTCTCCTTGGGGGCAACCTTTATGTTACCCTTTCCTTAATAGAAGCTCCTCCTGGCTCAGAATGATTTCTTTCTTTTTACAAGCATGGTATGAATCCAGTTGACAATGCTAGTGTTAAAATTCCTCTTCTTCATAGCTCGAGCCATTGAGGAATAAGATTTATGTTCAAACGTCCTTCAGATTCAAGAAAGAACATAGTGCTATTTCTTTTACTGGCACAGATTTATCGACTTTTTCTACTAGCGTATGAAGTGCTGTGACTGTTGATTTACCAGATTGATAGGCAAACGGAAATTTTGACAAACTGTGCTTTTGCATATAAGTTGACTCGACATACTCCTTCAAACCCTTTTCCATTGCCTTCAGCAGCACTGATAATAGGTCTGCAGGATTTTAGATTCGTCTTATCACGCTACCAGTTTTTAAAGATTACTCTTACTAACCTCCATTTTGATGGGATGCAGTTCAGCCTTAAGCTTGCCTTAAAAATCTGCATCAGAAACGGAACCAGCATGGTCTCGCCCTTTTGGAGCAATGCTGGAAATATGCCGTCCACAGCTGCAGATTTAATATGCTGGAATGAACTGCATGTTCTACCCTAGATGTCCAATGCTCTTAAAGTCAGTTTTACAGGTTCAACAAGTTCAACTATCGCTGTAGATGTACTACATCTTTTTCGAAAACCATATTGAAATTTGTTTAAAATTTTATGTTAATTCATTAAATTTACTAATCCATCCACCAACATTTTTTCAAAAAAGTTACCGAAGAGGGAATGTGTAGAAATTGGTCGCGAATTACAAGGATCGAACGCGTCACCGGATTTGAAAACGGGAATAACGTAAGCAATTTGAAGGCACTCAGGATAGGTATCTCTAGTATTAGAATGAAAACGTACACACTGAAAAAATTTCATGTAAAATTAGGCTTTCTAAGATGTACCCAAACGAAGCGGTCGTTTTATAGAGAAAAAGAGTATTAGTTCTTGTTTTCGTCTGACAGTAAAAATATAAAAACAAAATATGCAAAAAAATATTCACGATAATAACAAGTTCTGAACAAAACTATATTAACATTCTACTGCATTTTGACTATAAGATACAGGCGCCTTTATCCGAGGATGATTCATAGACCGATAATGATGTAATCACTTCTCTAACCGTGCGTTGTTACTTGCCTACCAGAAAGTGGTTGAGATCATCCCTTTAGATGGAAATATTTAAGCATGTTTTTCGGCAAAAGTTCCAGTAATTTTGCAGCTCGTTTAAATGTACACTCAGTAGCAAAAAAAAGCCGAGCAAAATTTTGCTCCTAAATAACGCCATGTTCAATGCTCTGTAACTTTGTCAATTATCAATATTTTTGGCTGAAAATTTGACAACACTATGAACAATGTATAGACCTTATATGACCAAAATTTCATAAACTTGAAGTTATCGTAACATATATGAAAAAAGCAATTTTTGGACATAGCAATTTCAAAAATCTGTATTTCTGTGAAAAATTTAGGTAGCGTATTAAGAATTCCTCCATAGCTTAAAACAGTACAGAAAATAATGTGGTCAAAATTTGAACTGTTTCCATCAGTGGTTTGGACTACAGCTGGCATCAAAGTTGACGCACCAACGTGAGTATTTCCATTTTTACCCAATATTGGCCTTGCTGAAATATCGGTGCAAAAAAAAAGCCGAGGTGATTCATCTTATTAATACACATGATTTGTTACGCGAAAAATATCCCAAATAACTAGTGTAAACCACGAAGAACTTTGAAAATATGGGATTCAGTATGAATTGTTTTGTGAAAATTACGTGTACAGTGTTATACAGTATTATTAATAAAATTCACCTCGGCTTTTTTTTTGCACCGATATTTCAGCAAGGTCAGTATCGGGTAAAAAGGGAAATGACTCATGTTGGTGCGTCAACTTTGACGCCAGCTGTAGTCCAAACCACTTAATAGAAGTTCAAATTTTGTCCACATTGTATTTTTGCTATGAAATTTTAAAGTGTCCACTTGTTCTGAACTTGAAAATTTATAGCTACCTATTTACACAGAAATATGGATTTTTGAAATTGCTTTGTCCAAAAATGACCTTTTTCACATATGTTATGATAACTTCATATTTATTGATATCATCAACATAAAATTTAAATTATATACATTGTTAATAATGTTGTCAAATTTTCAGCCAAAAATATTGATAATTGACAAAGTTACAGGAGGTTGAACATGGAGTTTTATGCAAACAAAATTTTGCTCGGTTTTTTTTTTGCTACTGAGTGTATAGCTCTGTGCACATAATGCATGGGCATCAAATCTTGAAGAGCACACAGAATATCCTTTGTATCATCCGTGAGCCGATTTTTATCGGAAAAAAACGATATCTGAAACCAAATATTATACAAAATTATTCGTTTTTAAATGTGTTCGACTTGTAAACATGCAGGTTTCGGACGTGGTTAATGAAGTCCAACACACTTCCTGCGATTTCCACAGTCACTCACAATTTTTCCGAACATTTTCAAAACTAACATCACAATTTCCACTTTTCACTCCCGAACGTAAACGGCACAATATGGCGGTAACTTTTTGATTCTGACATGACAAGCTGAGCGGTGATGCTGAATTGTGTTTAGATCATGTAAATTTCAAGCGTTTGAATTGAAAAATTAAAAGCTTGACGTATAATATTATGTTATCGATTGCAAATATCAATTCAAGGTAGAATATTATTTGAAATGTGATACAGTTTCACACATACATACAGTTACATCATAAGAATTTTCATTTTTTTTTTCATTGATAAATCTATTAAAAGCGTGCCTGGAGAGAGCAACTGCTATTGCAGTGCAGAATTGATTGTTTGATTCAAATTTTTATGATCAGAATTGTAAACCAAAGAACAGAATTATTCAAGCATCCTTTTATAGAAACTCCTTTGAAAATCGAACTCCATGTTGACGGCGTAATTATGTATATTGTGGTAAATCGATAAAAAAATGCATTTCTAAACTTTTAAATGTTTTAAAGTTGTGACAAAATAATACTTCCGCCACTCTTGAAATTATCATCGGAAGGAAAAAGAAACGCTTGCGTTGTCAATGCCGTCCAATTTAGTCTGTTTGCTGTTTCTACATTCTATACTGGCAATACAAGGCCAACAATTGAGTTTTACATGTATTTTCGTGTAAATTTTAATTCCTTAGCCTATAAAATTTAATCCGCACTATAAGGCATTATTTCGCATCATACTATGTTTACTTTTAGGTGCCACTATTCTTGGATTTGTCTCGATATGCCCAGAAAATTCTACGATTTTGAAATTTAAATCTTTTATTAATTACAGCTCCTGTATTTTCCATTATTATTAAGAGTGTATGTTACCACCTCTACTTGCCCACAGTGTAACTGATATTCCCCTCGTTCGGTTCGAATGTGTTTGTCATCACCGAACACTTCCAAAATATGGGAAGTAAAGCAAGAAGGAAAGGAACGAAAGGAGTGCTCTCATTCATTGATGGGTGCTGTGCGTGTGATTCGTGTGAGTAGAAGTTTAGTGCTATTCACGCTATGTTGCTTTCCCCTCATTCTTCACTGTTTCCGATTCGAACGTGAGTAACTTCGTCGACGAATGTTGTTTTAAATTCGCTGCGAGTAAAATTTAGTAAAACAAAAGTGGAAAACTCGAATTCGTTTTTGGTCGTTTGATGCTGTGCTGAGGAATGGTGTTTTCGATTCGCCTCGATTAAAGTCTGAAACAGTGTGTGTAATATTTTATTACGTCTTAAATTCACAGCTTTTAAAAGTGAACACAGGTTTATAAGTGAAGAAGTAAACATACGTGAGAGAGGACGTGGAAATTTAAAAAGAAAAATAACCGAAGCAGTGGAAGAGATCAGCGATTCTTCAAGAGTCATGTATCGATGCTTGGCAAGCATTGATGCAAACAGAAAGTGTTACAATGAACAAAAAAAAATCAACTTGACCAATTTTAAACGGCATTTTATCGCTTGTCGCCCTGCTGTGGCTCAGCGTTTGGATTTAGTAAGTCCAAGCAGCAAAATACCTCCACAAGCTGCCAAAGATCGGTATCAAAGCTACAAGTGGAAACTACGCGGAGCGATGTTATCATGGGAACACTGCAGATGGTAACACGCCATAGCATGCCAATGAGGTAACCAGATTAGGATGGCACAAAGCTATTTTCTATCCTATGTGGAAGGCTTGCGGATTGTGCACTTCCCGGAACACTCTTCCTTTACTTCTGAACCATGCTAGTAGCAATTTCATATTTCTATTATTTGCGGGAGCTCAATGGCTCCAAACTTCAAAAGCACAAATCTCGAATCCCAAAGAACATACAAACATGAAATCGCTCCTCGTTGTTGTTTATCATGCAGGAACTATCGCGTAGTATTTTCAGAATGTTATGTTATGTGGGAGATGAGATTTGTGATCCTGAAGTTAGTTCATAAAGGAGACTTTCAACCTGAAGCGGGTTCGTCTCATGTTGGATTCAACAAGTTGGATTCAACAAGGCTTAAGTAGAATCAAGTCGGATTTCATTGAGATACAAGTCCGGCCCAAGTCAAGTTCCAGTCGGGTCCAAATCAAATTTAATTCGGATTAAAATTTGGTCAAAGCCGGTCTTTAGTAGAGTTAAGGTCGTGTTGCACATGGTTGAAATTGGATTCTATTCAGGTTAAAATCGAGGTCAAATAACTTTCAGGGCTCACTTTGGCTCGCAGAACGAGCATACTCAGCACTCAGGCAAATCAACTTAAGAATTTCATAAGGTATAACTTATGAACGATGCTTTGAAATTTCATAAGCATGACATATGAATGAAGTTTGTTTTACACGACATTGTTCTTGTACGCCTTGAGACTTTTCTGTTTACAAGCGTTGATATATACTGGTGGTCAGCCACAGGGCCCGTAAGCCCGACGTTAAAGTTTTAATTCAGGTTGCTCCATATTTTTATTTATATCGTTATATTTTTATTTATATCGTTATATTTTGAAATTCATGATAATTTCTAGCGACAAAAAATCAAATGCAATCTTATGAATTTCGAATGTTTATTCACTAACGAGTCATGGTGTGCTAGCGCCGTCAGTGTAAACAAACCTCAGGTATTCATTTCAGAATCAATGTTATTTTGTTAATATTAGTTGGTTGAGGTGCAAATAACGTTGGTTCCCCTATATGGACACTGCATATCAACTTCATCAACTCCAAACAAGGGTAAAATGTTTTGACTTATCACTTCGCTTCTTTCTATATGAATACGCTGATTATTAGTTGTTTTGGTCATCGTCTAAGAAATGATCGCTAGATCCTATTAGTCCGACTGGAAGTGATTTACACCCTCCACACTACAACTTATATTACCTGATATAGACTTTATCCATATATGTATTCTTTACTAGAAATTATGTGCATGGCATTTGAAATTAAGGTTCTCCATATCACGTAAAATAAGTAACGTGAACGGGGTTTAAGAGAATTATACCAGCAGCGGTCATATATATAGCCAAATAGATACTACTTTGATATATTAAAAAAATGAGAAATCAACGATTGATCTAATCCAATTTAATCTAAAAACGACTGACTGTGAAAGCCGAAAATTTGACCGCTGTCGTAGTAGTGCCTCACCTTAACATAGCTGATCGATGTAACAATGTCCTAAATAAAATTGGGAGACTCTCTTCGTCGACTTTAAACATGTTCAAGCTTTTTCAACACACAGTGACTCGCGAGGCTCCATTCGTTGGGATAATCAGCAACCTTGCTTGGCCAAATGTATTTAACACTATGTTTTTCCTGATTTTGCTGAGCTTACCAATGCCTAGCTTTAAATTTTAATTTTCTCTTTTCAACTCCTGAAAATCTGTCACTAAAGGCTCCAATCAATCCGAAAGGAATTGTTGAGACTTCTCAATGACAGTCGTTAACTGCTGTACCTCACATCGAACTATTTTTATCCACAATAGAACCCTGTTCCATTTTGGTTCTTTTGAGCCCTCCATCATATTTGCTAACTTAACAGGATCCACCAATCACAAAGCTACCATCAGTCTATCAGAACTGAATTATCTGCTTACAAGTAAGCATATGGACCAATCATGAACAAAAACTCAGCAACAACATCACCAACAAAATTATTCACGTCAGTAAGTGCAAATAAAACCGGTAAAATCACATTATAAAACGAAACCTTTCGATAAAAACTTTTTCAATTAAGACTAATTTTCCAGCCAGACAGTTTAATACCCGGTGAACGCAGGGCTTGCTATGATGCAGGTGGGAAGTAGCGCATACCAGAATGAGAACAAAAAATCACATCATTACCGGCCCACAACGCGGCGGATACACAGCACCTCACTCATGCATTCGAAGAGCTTAATTCGGTCCTCCTGGCTTCTGGTTTTATCTGACAGTTTGCTCCATAATAAGCTACCATACTGGAAAATCATCCTACTTCTGGTCGGTGATTGAAAAAAATTGGGGAGATAAAAAAAATCACAATCCATCATACCTTTATCGGTGGGCACAAATATGGAGGGGTGGCGGCAACCTGAGAACTCCCGACACAGATAATGACGTATCGAATTTTGAATGGCCCCACAAATAACCGATAGACAACAAACATTACGGTAGCGCTTCTCTCATTTATTGGCTTATAACCGTTTATATGAACATAACAAACAAAGGGATGTTCAAATGAAATCTAGGTTAATTTTTTCTGCGTTTAATTTGGGATAAATTCATTGAACATTTTATTATGTGAGATGTGATGAGAGTATTAGAAAGTCAAATAAAGGTTGAAATGGAAAATCAGATATAAGTCAAATTACCAATAAAGGATCATTCTCCCTATTACTATTTTTCATGAAGAGTTATCTCTGCATAATTGAGCTTTTCATAACGCATTGGTTGTTTAATCTGCAGGTGGATGTCGAATGTCTTTTTGGGAAATTCGTTCAACTGCCCTGAAGAGTAAGCGTATTATCGTGTGTTGGATCATTTGGAATATCCATATAGAGCCAAGCAAAAGAAGAAGATAACCATTTTAAATAGTCTTGAGGAGTACCAAAGTAGGTCATGCTGTGGATTATTTTTGCTGCGATCGTAAAATAAGTATGTCATTTAATTTATGTATGGTGTACTACCTATAAGAAAGAGAGAACCGAGCTACTGCCGTCAAATAATTTAAAATTAACAATTTCGACTTTGTAAAGTACTAGTTATAAGAAAGTGCTAATCGCAGGCACAAATTACACCATTATTAGTCGATCGTAACCTCGTTACTTTTAAAAAAAAACCTGTTCTACAATTTTAAACCACTGTGTTGCGAACACCCTTCATGTCCTTCCGCAAAAACCAGTGAATCGCTCACACCAAATTACCGGAACGCGAGTTTTCATCAGTTTTCCGGCATTTTTGCCGCACTCTCACACAACTTCAGATCCACCAATTGCACTCGTCAGCAACAACATTATTGAAAATTCACATATGTTTATTTCTTTTCATTTCCAACCCAATAATAATGATGATCTCCCGGAAAAAATACGAGCTGCAAACATACACACGGTTGGTTGAAGTCCATTTTTTCCGACGTGGCTTGTATTCCCTATTCAGGAGCAAACACAAAAAAAAATGAAATTATGTGCCCCGCATGATTTGCATGTACTTTTCGGTATCTCAAACACATGGACTTCCGCGAACCATCACGGTAGAAAAAAAAACATCGCGCACAATGCGGATACATCCGTGGATACAGGATTATTGGTGGCTACTAATGGCCCCTTTGGGGATGAGTTCCCGAAATCTGCGTTGCCAAAAAAGCAAATGTTCAATTTGGACAGTCGAAAAATGAACCGAAAATCACATGCACATAAATTGGTATGCATACTGAATCTCCTACCCTATACACATGCAATTGGAATGCAAGAGAAAGTTAAAAGCGAAAGCAAATCGGCCCGACACCAAATTCGAGTGCATAAAGATTAATAAAACAAATTACGTAATATCCGCTTTTATAAGTGCTGGAAACAACTGGCCATCGTGGAATGAGGCTTAAAAGCATTTCCCGTTGGCACATCTGCTGACGTTGAAGCCTGAATGCTGAAAATAGAGAAATGTTTTGGTGACGAGTACTGATCTGGCTAAAGTATTGAATGTGCCTGGTAAGATGTGAACATCAATCAGTATAATCTGGTAACCCTTTATTTGTTCTCGAACAACTCCGTTACGATCTTCGACACTACATTTGCTGACCAATAGAACATCCGTATTCGACACCGGTCAACATTTCAATTTCACCCAATGTCTCGATTAGTACCATGAGTACGATACTATCAAACAAATCAATTATCGGTATTCTTGGATACCGAACTGCCATTGTTCGTTATAGTGGAATATATTCTGATAGATTGTAGAAAATATTAAACAGCAGGAATCAATCAGTAATAGAAGAAACGATATTGTTGGAGCACCGAATAGGATAAGAGAAACCCTCTGAAATTAATAAATACAACAACATCATTTTGGGGGTGAACCCGGCATCGTGGTTAACACCCACACCTCTCACGCCGAAGTCCCGAGTTTGAATCTCACCCCCGAACAAGTTTCAAAAATACCCAAACGATATTTGAGTGACTACGACGGGGGATGAACCAGCCCAGGGCTGAAAATCTCGATAATCAAGGGAAAAAACAACGTTATTTTTTAGGTACATGCACACGCATGCAGAATGATGCCTCCTCTTCAGTTATTCAAATGGAGTCCAGGCAAGAGAAGCAACACATCAAAATATTGCTAACGCATCACCAAAATCTGACTGTTCGTGCTAGCGAAATCGATAAAAACATGTTCGTGGAAGGTAACGTTTACATTTTTAAAAAAATGGACAAAAATTGCCGATTTTTCATTGGTTTACCTTAACCTGCACTGACGAAACTAACCATGCAGCATCAATCATAGTAACCCATAGACAAAATTTGACAACTCAATCAATCGAACTCTAATCATGATGGCAAAAACAGTGAAACAACTCCGTTCAGAAGTGTGCGCGTTCAAATAACGGCACCCCGCCGCGTCGAAAACGGACATCGTGCGGCACTTAGACAACAATCAGAGCATCGAAAGAAAGTCCGAATCGCGACGTGGCGGTAGTGATGGACGACGAGACCTACCTCACTCTGGACGGCAACGACTGCCAGGGCACTTCGTATTATACTTACCCCACGAGGGAAGTGAGCTCCGAGGTGAAGTTCATTTCACACACCAAGTTCCTCAAGAAGGTGCTGCTGTGGCTGACAATCAGCGAGAAGGGGAAGTCAAAGCCGCACTTCTTTCGCCGTAAACGGGGAAATTTATAGTACGAAATGCCTGCCTGGAAGTAGCGTCGTTCATTAAAAAATGCCATAAGGGTGAAGACGCAGTGTTCTGGCCGGATCTGGCGTCAGCCCACTACTCAAAGCGATCGTTGGAGATGGAGCGGCTGAATATCGATGTGGTACCCAAGTCGGCGAACCCGCCCAACGTCCCCCAGCTGCATCCCATCAACAATTTCTGGGCCAACCTGAAGCGTAAGATCTACTAAGAGGAATTGATAAATAAAACGAAGAAAGAACTCACAAACATGTTTTTGTCCGCCATGGCGAATGTTCCGGTTAAATGCCGGAAGGCCACTCGCAAGGGTGAAGAGTTTTTTTGCTTGATGATATGATGTATGGTATGTACTACCACCCATTGTAGCACGGAAACTACGTCCGACAGCAATAGGCTCTCCTCTCAGTTAGACTTGATCAAGCTTTAATAACCACTGATTATCCTAGTCATGCCATTGTATGAAGGGCCAAAAAGGGGTTGGATGGATCGATAGGCAACATCACTTATACGTATCCACAGGGATATAAAGAATCTCCTTCCAACAACAAGACTGAACAATTGATCACTAGAGCAAGCTATCTAACATAAGGATGCCCCAACGGGCGGGGAGAAGAGCCCGCCCGCTATTCACAAACTGTTAGCAATGGGGAGTTGGCATTTCCACTCTCCCCATCCAGAGTGCTTCAATCGGGTGCCCTGATGGTCCCTCCCGTTCCCATGAAATATTTATATAATAGTGTATACAGTTATGTAAATGAAAAATAATACAATCATTCATATCTATTATATACGATCTCCATTCGGTTGATCCTGAAATGAAAGAAATGTAGTCAAGTGTTTTAGTGTAGAGTTCTGTGGTTCGCGCTTGAGCGCGTTTTCGTTCGTTTCACTGATAGCAGCATTTCACCAAAATCTTGATTTGTGGTATCCTGAAAAAGTTTGTTGAATTTTACAGAACTAACATTTATACATTTTAATTTACTGTTGCCATGGTCACTATTTGCAGCTTGATGTTAGTTTTATAACATGAATCCGCTTTTATTTTTGCTGGCCTAATAGTTATTGCTTCTGTGTTGGGAAAGCAGGGAAGATTTAATTGACAGAGAGTTAAAAACAAATGGACATAAAAAACAATAAGCAATGAATCTTAGAGGGTTTGAGCTGTTTAGTGGAATACCTGTAACTAGAAATTAGAAGAAAAATTAGTAACTTCCATTTAATTCCAACTACTGTCGTGACCGTCGGCAGTTACGTACGTGCCCTTCGAGTGTTCGGCACAGGAGTCGGTTGACTCTCCCGCAATACTTGCCATGATGTCCGTCGCAGTTCACTATATCCAAAAGACTGATCTGATTCAAACTCTTAAGGCGGTCGGATACCTTGCAATCTTTTCATTCTCATTCACACTTATACAATTTTCCCTGGAGAGAGTATTGTATATGAGATTTCTCTCTCGTTACATATACCATTAATTATGTGCACAGTACGAATTTGTGTTTTGTCGAGCTAATAATTTTTGCATGAAAAGGTGAGCGATAATTTAAAGTAGAAATAATAATATTACAATTTTGTTTTACTTTAATATGAAGTGTTAATTTCGGATAAATTAATTCAATTTTATCTTTCATACATAATTATTTCAGTCTTTTCGACAGATACACGTATTGATCTACATGTGTGCAGACTTATTCAGTGTCTCGTACTTAAGCAAAGTCGAGTTATTAGTACGAGACACTGAAGAAGTCTGCACATTGTAGACGAAATACGCGTATCTGTCGAAGATAAGCAAAGGAAGTTGGAATTAAATGGAAGTTACTAATTTTTCTTCTAATTTCTAGTTAATAAGCAATGGTTAAATCATCTATGAAGTAAAATCGATAAAACATGTTTCAGCTGGCAGTCTTTTGTGATCATATGACTCGTGGAGGCATGGAGGTGTACTGATGATATAGTGTCCCAAAAAACATTGGCAATAAAAAATATCAAACATAAAATGTTATCTACCTGTCGAGACACTGCTCTTGGTCGACTTGCAAGACCGTTCTCTACAGTAGCGTGCTTGCCACCGCGTGGGTAGTCACCTGTACTAGCATTTCTTTAGGTCCGTTGGGGGAGCACTCAACGTCAACGCACGGTCTTCAAATTTAAGTATGTTTGTTTTCTAGTCAAGACGAACATTTCAAGAGGTGGAATTCTTGACTTAGCCAATTTTTTCAAAATAAGGGATGGCCTAATCCACAGCCAGGAAACCTGAATCGGAAGAACATCGAAAGCTGGAACTGTCGATTTCTAAGAAGATAGTGACTTCAAATTGAGACGATAAGGAAAAACAAGACGGCCCAAACACGATCCCGGGCGCTGTATACGACGAAGTGCTGTTTTGCGGGCAATGGACAATGAAACCCAAGTCAAAGCTGCCTTCTTCTTGTGCCGGAGTTATATGCAGCAACCGGAAGAGGAAAGGTGTCAACTATTTTTAAGCATACCGCATGCATTAAAAAAATGGACCAATTTAGCATGGTGATAAAAAGATGGATGTCGGAATATTCTTCAGTTCTTTCGTCCAATCAGCTGCTCATCCGTTTTGGCCCCGAAACTATTGGGATAGATCCATTGCTAGAAGTACGTCAAAACTGTTGCAGCTGGGATACGTTAGGAAGATTAGCTGTTTTCGGCACAATGTTTACCTTTAGCCGGCTTGGTGAAATTTACTTCTTTTTCGGTTTTTATTATTTTAGCTTCACCTCCTGGGCTGGTCGCCACTAGGTTTAGTTGTTTTGATTGACGTTTTGTAAAATATTTCGGTGGCCGAGTTCTCGTAGTGTTAAATTGGAAATGTTCCATGCACGGGGGAATGAAAAGTGCGAAAAATCGATCCGGATCGTAGGCGGATGTCAGGCGAGCTAAAGTTGGCGATCAATGCGCATAGCAGGATGCTAAACTGACGATTTTTCACCGGTGGATAAAAAATGTGCGTGTATATGCCTTCCGGGAGGAATTCACAAGACTGCGTTGATTAGTGACGTGCCTAAGCATTGCTCCTACGTTTGTTTTGAGCACAAAGATTGAAAAAGGCAATAAGTTTGAGATACGATGCTATTTTCGTTCAATGCCATATAGGGAAAGTATGGCGGGTTTGGGTAGGCATCATTTAGATACTTTGAAAAAGCAGAACGCCAACCATTTGGACCCCGCAAAGGATTTTCAGACAATTAAGAGGTGGTAAGTACTCTCAAAACCGTAGAGCGCAACAAGAATTGCTATTCTATTTGTCCCCTGAATTATATGAACTATATTATATGACTACATCACTTATCAAGGTGAATCCTAATCCTTTAAATCCTACCCTACTAACATAGAAAAACCTCCTCCTTGTGACCTTCGTGAGGATGCAGAGGTAAACACGGTCCTTAAACAGCAAAGGTCACACTAACATTCCTTCCCTATCCCCACCTGATTGCAAGGACGTGGCCGGTGCCGTCTTTGATTATAAAAGAAATTTAGTCACTGAAATGTGTACAGTGAGAATGGCCGTTTACTCCCAGCCCCATTCAATTAATTCATTGTGCAATTTCACTGATTCTGATCAATCACGGAGTAGCAACCATTGATACGTGCAGTCTGTCAAGCTAAGCTAAGCTAAGCTATATAGTGTGTTTGAGTTGATAAGAAGGAAGGTAAGCTCATAAAGAAATTGTTTGTGAAGTTATCCAACAGCTGTATCTATTGGGGTACCTTTTTCTAAAAAAAAGCCCAGCACGAAGATGCGGATTTGTTTTTATGTCTAAATGGTTCCAAACATTTGAAGCTATTTGCAAACCATGAATTTGTGTATTTATGCGTGTATGTGTGAGTGTGCGCAGCAATCCAAGAAATCTGACAAGTTTTCTTTCAGTACCCGTTCTTATATCTTTAGACATTCTTCTCTTTTCAGAGAGCGAGAATGGCGCTATAACCATTAGCCATAGAGAGCTAGGACTATAGTTAATGCTAAAGTCCCAATCGTTTGAAGAAAAATGGAACATCACTCAACCATCTTAGACGAGATGCTCCCAACTACCATTTTTGAATACATTTTTGTTCTGTACACCAAACAGGGCATTCTGTTCAACTATTCTCTCTGACTATTCATTTCCTTTTTCCTTTGATACATACTGAAGGCTACGTGGATTCCCCGTGTCTTTTTAAGGTTGATACCAAATCCTCCCTATCACCAACGGTGGCATGGACGTGGCCAGGTGAGCGATCGAGGAGTGTCTTCGTGGAGATTATTGCGTGAAGAAACGTATCAGAAACTGATTTCTATTCATGGTGGCATGCAATGTCTTCAACGAATTATTCCTCATCGTAGCTCCATCCACGATGCTATTTGACTTACATCCTTGGCGATAAACTCAAATTACCCGGGCCCCTAAAAGTAGTTACCGTTCCTCTTCATGAGCATTCATTATGACCAAGACGTCGATCTTCGTCAAATAGATACTAGGGTAACGGGATGTACCGATTTATTTCATAGTAACGACAAGATGACCGATTTATTTCATAGTAATTTAGACATACTTAATCAATGTATAGTTGCTAGCTTCCGCGTAATTTCAGATTTCCTCAACTTTTTAGACACCATGAAATTACTGGTTAAGCAGAACATATGTTCTACACGATCTTCGAATGATCTAAATTTGCCGAAATTGGAACTATAAATCGAATAATGCAGCCAAGTTGAACAGAAAATAGTCACTCGTTAAAAACTAACAGGTCATAGGGTAAAATAACAAGGATTTAACATGAAAACCATAGACCCAATGTTAGGAACATATTTTTAACTAGGCTCCCAAATATGGCCTGTTGAATGAAAGCGTAGTAAAAATGTTGTTATTGGTAACATTTACAATAAAAATGTCTGAGTTTCAGGTGAATGTTTTTCATATGATTCATCTAAACACAAACTAAAGGAACAAATTCTGTGTAGAGTGAATTATAATGTTTTGATTTTCGAATTGCCGCTAAATTATATAAAAAATCACAGAAGTGTTTTTTAGTAGTTTAAGTATAGTTTGATTTGTGAAATTGTTTGTTGGGTAGACCAAATACAGCTGGCAATGCCTTGAATCTGAAAATCAGAAAAAAAAAACGTAGGTACGCAGGCAACATCTAATAACAAATCTATCGAATGGGACGAACTTGCATCCATGATTAACATATTTCGATTTGCTGGCATATTTAACATCGTCTGGTGTTGTTTTAATGTTAACAGTATAGAAACCATCGTTGCCACTCAATTCATGGTGCGAAAACGTGAAGTAAGATTCATCATCCAAAATTATGCACTTTCCATTTGCAAAATGCTCGCGACGAAGTGCACGGCAGCATTTTGGTATTTTTTCGAGTTGTTGCTGTGTATATTTTGGTGCACGCTAACGTTTCCGATAGATTACGTTATGTTTTCTCAAAATCCGTGTTTGAAACCTGAAATTTCCGTACTAATTTGCGTGTTGATTGGCCAACCTTGTTTTCAGCGCTTGACAGCAGTTTTTTCGTTGTTCTGGCACTCAATTTTGTTGGGCGACCACTTTTCTTTTTATTTTCCGGTTCTTTACCATCACGAAAATCTTTCAACATACGGTATATTGTTAATTTTGATATTGGCTCATCTTTGAACACGCTCAAAATTTCACTTGTACTAAGCCGTCCAAAAAGGTTGGCGACTTGTGCTCGTAAATCCAGCTTGTACGACATTTTTAATGGAAACTACTGCGCAATTTGAGTTTGACAGTTCAATAGGAACACAGATGAACGTGACAAGTACATTGGTTGACATCTGTGTGTTTGTTAATGCTGTCAAATAAACGCCTGAAAGTATTCCCAGGACTTATGTTACACATGCTAGACCCAATTTGGTACTCATAGACCGATATTACATCCATATCCTTCGCAAGTATCTGACTTCATAACATGAGCTGGGTAACTTTTCGTGATACATACTACCAGGTGGCTTATTAAACATATCTTAGCAAGTGTACAGCTTGTTAAATGATACTTCCAGCTCAAATACCTTATGAGTTATAATAAAAAATGTAATTGATTGTTGCATATTAAGCTGAGTCAAGGGACACATACCCTTTATGTTTTACTAGCACCGTCATCCGGTCCTTCTAGGTGATTGCAGTTGACAGGTCAATCGTATTAAAAATTGCTATGATCGGTCCATTTTTAACGTTTGCGTCTGTTGTAACTTTCGAATTTCACTGAGTAATATATGGTTTGGCTGACGGTACCAGTGATGTAGTGGTAAGCGTGGTTGCCTCTCATCCTAGTAAGTCTAGTATCAATTCCGCTCGATGCCGTTGAGATTTACTGCGATAAAAAAATCTCTGACCACGTCTAACTTCAGAATGGAACTTAAGCTGATGGGTTTGATGTGTAGAGCCCAGGTCGTCTTCCTGGCATGACGAACCGGTCTCAGGGTGAAATTCACCTAAACATAAAACAACTACAACAACATCTGGTTTGGCAGGTTCAAAGGCGTATGGGAAAAATCATCGAAATGAATGGAGAATGATCACGTTTAAAATCGTTATCGCTAGGTGGTATTGTAAGTATTTGAGTACCATCTAGTCTCAGATTCTAATGGATAACTATAAGTCAAAAAGAATTGTTCAGACCGCAGGATGAGTATGTTTAAAAAAGATAATAGCACCTTATTGAAGTCATGTCTGACTGATGGTGGCTAAGAACCAGTTTTCTGTACGTTATGACACGTTGTACTTGTACGTTATCACAGTGTGGGACTAGTTAAGCAGTGTACGCACTTAGTTATTTTCGCCGAGAACCAGCCCATCATCATCATTACTTTTACTGAGATTCAATGAATAAATGAACGAAATTCGGCTAACAAATTAAAATTATACCGAAACTCATCTAACAAACAAGCATTAAACATGGATATCAGCAACAGTAACTGCCGACTTGATCGGCTGTTGAATATTTTGCCAAGGTAAATTGAGTGTGTATACTTCATATGAAAAATTCAAACTGCATATAGCAGGATAAGATAGTCACATGCTTCACAAAACGTTGAATTATGTTTTGTGAAGCATTGATGGTTGTGTGGGATACAGAATAATGGACTAACGCTTGCATTAAAAAAAAAATGGACAACAATTGCCGATTTTTTATGGGTTTACCATTACCAGCACTGACGAAACTCTCCATGCAGCACCAATCCATGAGTCCGCAGACAGAATTTGACAGCTCTATCAGTCGAACTCTAAACGCGATGGCAAAAACAGTGAAGCAACTCCGTTCAGAAGAGTGCGCATTCAAAGAACGGCACCCCGCCGCATCGAAAACAGGCATCGTGCAGCACTTTGTGGACGCCGAATACGCCCGTTCCGGCATCTAAAACAGCTTGACACTATTAGACTACAATAAGAACATGGAAAGAAAGCCCAGTTCCGGACGGCCGACGACCCTGAGCGACAAGAAGTTCCAAAGGATGCTGAAGAGGAAGACCGAGAAAATAGTGGTTACATCGCTGCGTGCGCTTGGCTGGGAGGTCGGTTCAACCGGCCATACAGTGAAAAAGTACCTGCCGAACATGAACATACATGTCAGGAAGCCCACGTCACGTCCTTTGGTTCCGGAGTTGCAGGCAATGACGCAGCAGCAGCGGCTGAATAAGATGCTCAACTCGATTTTCCCGGCGAATCGCGATGCGGCGGTGGTCATGGACGACGAGAACTATCTCACCCTGGATGGCAACGACTGGCAGGGCACTTCGTATTTTACTTCCTTCATGAAGGAAGTGAGCGCCGGGGTGAAGTTCATTTCACACACTAAGTTCTCCATGAAGGTGCTGCTGTTGCTGACAATCAGCGAGAAGGGAATGTCAAAGCCGCACTCCTTCCGCTCCGGACTGGCCAGGAACGGGGAAATATATAGTACGAAATGCCTGCTGGAAGTTGCGTCGTTCATTAAGAAATGTGGTGTTTTGGCCGGATCTGGCGTTGGCCCACTAATCGAAGCGATTGTTGGAGGAGATGGAGCGGCTGAATATCGATGTGGTACCTAAGTCGGCGAACCCGCCCAACGGCCCCCAGCTGTGTCCCATCGAGAATTTCTGGGCAAACCTAAAGCGTAAGATCTACTACAACAATTTTGTCGCTGAGGAGGAATTGATAAATAAAACGAAGAAAGAACTCAAAAACATGTTTTCGTCCGCCATGACGAATGTTCCGGTTAAATGCCGGAAGGCCGCTCGAAAGGGCGTAGAATTGTTCTGCAAGGAAGCTTAAATAACTACCTCCCATGGGAAATTTATCAAAAGAAATTGTCTGTCTTAGCTTTTTTTATCTCCATCCGAAAAAAAGTTAATTTATTTTAATGCAAACGTTAGGCCGACAGAAAAAAAAAGATTCTGCAGCAACGCCAAGAACAATTTTTTTTGTGTGGTCGACGTGAACAGAGCTACGGAAGTTCTATGGATAGAATCGCGTGTCGTCGAAATCATTGAACTTGACACACAAGAAACAATCCCATCAGAACTTTCGCTGATAGACTATACAGCGGCGTTTCGATTTTATCACTAGTCATTTTTATCACTACTCGCCAAACTCACGCTCGATTTTATCACGGTGATCAATTCGATTTTATCACGCTATTTTTAAACGTTTAAAATCCAGCATAAAATACTCCCAGTTGTTGAAAATAGATTTAAAAACATAACTTTCATAACTAGGGTTAAGCACTACTTGGTCGCAACATGATTTTCTTCGTCATGAAGGGTTTTTCTTGGCCAAATTGTTCATAAATAAGTGCATCTTGTTGCCAAGTTTCAGACAATTTGGGCAACAATAACCGATTGTGAATCTTCTGATATCCCTGAAGAAATCGAAGAGGAAAGACTATGCAACAAGAGATTGTCTGGACGCGAAATTGTGAGAATGGTTTTAGGAGATGAAACAGATGAGGACGGCGAAGATGAAGACGACGAATCAGACGACATTGTTGACGATCCTGTTCTCATTACTTCCTCCATTGAAACTAATCCGGCAGATAACAATCCTTGTTTTGAGAATAACAATTCGCCAGTTTCACATAGGAAAACAATAGAGTCTCTTAACAATGCACTTGAATGGGCTGAAGTGAACAGCATTGATCTTGCTTTTATTTTTGCTTTAAGAAAAGTACGTGAAATTGCTATGGAGAAAATTATTATGGACAAATAATCTTTTTTTTTGTTTTTGTTCTTTGAACTCTAACAAACCTTATGATAATGATGACTTATGAACTACTGAAAATGGTAAATTTTGCTTAAAAATTTCGAAATCTAATGATTTGTTACACAAAAAAAAGATTTCGCCAAATTCACGGTTTTACCAAATTCACAAAAATTTTTTTGACCGTGATAAAATCGAAAAACCACTGTAATGACTAGTTCAGTAAGCCATGGTTTGAGCATCTTTCGAATTTGCATAGTTGTTTTTTTTTTGCTATTTTCTGAAATAAACTCAAAATGGGGCTGCAAAATCGTGAGTCGATAACTGTGATGGAGCGTGCGTCCTCGCAACATAGCTCCGGTCCTCACAAGTTCCTACCTCATGCTTCCACGGGTCAAGAGATGACAAAGACCGCCAGCTAAGAGTTGCGTACTTAGCTGGTAGTGCAGCCTGGGCACTGCACACTCCACCAGCGGCTGAGTAAGAAACGCTGTATCTCGTCAGCTATACCTTAGGAGGCAGTCCCAACAACGCATTGTAGGCAGCGCGACCCCGGTTAGCTAGCATGCTGAAATCTTACCCTACCACGAAAAATTTAAGTATTTTTTATACGGTATATAATTTTGGATCATCCATTGAATTCCCGAGTATTGCAAGAGGACTACAATCGAAAGACATGCAGACAGTACACATGTTATTCTCACAATATTTTTTATGTTACCTTCATAATATTTTTTATGCTATTTTCAGCTTCGCATTTATCCATCGTCGTAAGTTTTGGTCCACTTACTCCCCATTGAGCGAGATAAGGCGCTATAACCTTGGCAATTATTGCCAGGCTTTTGGTTCAAATGCCAAAAGTTCATCCACAGGCAAAAGGAGCATAAACTAATCTTTCTAGCATCTATGCTCCCAACGATAAAGTACAAATTATCACACTGTTTACCTCTACATGGAAGCGTTTGGTACGGGAGGTCCACGCTTTCTTCCTTCCCTTGATTCAAAGTAGTAGAGCGATTTAAGATCTTTCTGGAATCGCTCTATTTCGTGAAATCCTCTCTGCGGCACATACTACGCAGTTGTCCTGGCCGAAGACAAGAAAAATGATGTTTTAAAGAAACCATCATTTTGCAGGATGCCTTCAAGAATTGGCTGCGTTTGTGTGAGATTAGATTATATAGATTAGACTTTCTGAAATAAAATAAAAATGAATAACTGAATAACCTGATCGTTTTATGTCATAGTTTATTCCTCAAACATATTGTAGAATATTTCAAATAAATTTAAAATAATGAATTTTATAAAGTCTACGTAAACTTTAAGGAAGGAGAAGGGGAGCTCGGAAAAAATCTACTAAAGTCTAAGAGGAGGGGTGGGGGGGGTTAAAAGTGTAAAATTTCCAGTCTATGTGGTTTATGACAGCCCCTAATGAATTCTAAATAATTTCGTAGCTTTTCGAAAAAAAAATCTAATATGGGAATACCACTAATCGATCATTGTTATCTTTGTTTGAAAATAAAAATCTAAAATCTAAAATAAATTTAAATTTGATCACCTACCGAAAGGAACATATTCCAGCAGGGCCTCCGTTTAGCTGGCCTAGGATCAGAAATTTGCATAATGCAGCGAATTAGAAATTAGAACCACCCCAAGTGAACGGACCACCCAAGTGGTCAGTATGGTCAGAAATCCTCTGAACATCTTCCGTTGACCTAGTTTCATGAACTCATGAAGTTTGATACGACGTAAGCCATGTTTGGTAAGGATGTAATATGGTCACTTTTACGGTGTAACTTGAATACCGGCAAGCCACTCAAAGTAACCAAAACTCCCCAGAACCTTCTGTAATCTAGTTATGCAAAATCATGAAGCTTAGTACCATGTTGGGTTGTGAACCAAAGAAGCAAAATTTTAGCAAAACATGCTAGACAGTTTGAAAATCAAACGCACCCAGCAACTCAGAATCAGAATAGCACAGCCATATGTAAAATTAAAAATTCCAGATAGATTACCCACCTTTTCCGCAAACCGGATCGAAGCACACAAGCTACTCATTTGTTATCAATCCTTTGAAATCTAAAATCCTTGTTGGGCGTTGAGGTTGAGGACGAGCACATGTAACATAGCAGGCTTGAAAAAGAGAAAAAAGTAATACACAGAAAATCACACAGAGAACGTTGGGCGTGAAAGAGCCCTCGTAATGTTGGGTATTTATTTTGCAAAACGATATCAACAAGGGCATGGAACCAAACAAAATATCACATTGCCTGTAACTTTTTTTTTATTCAATGCAATACCAAACCGTGGGCAACCTTTTTCCACTCACTTCACCGGTGATCGGCGTAAGAGAGAGTGGTTCACCCAGGTTTATTGGGATGGTTTCGTTCCCTCTATATACTTTTTGCGTGTATCCTTTTTTGCTCGAAACTATAGGTTTTACCTACTCTGTATGGAAGGTAAGCGACGACAAAAACGGTAGTCAAGCCATCGGTAAAATAAAAGAATTAGTGAAAAGTGGAAATATATCATTTTACCGATCAGGACCAGGATAAAAATTACGTTTAAAAAGCTGTACCTAACCTATCCCCTTGCACTCGTCTCGCATGTCAGCTCAAGGAAGCCACCTTTTGCATGAATGAATGGCGTGGGACGCAGGGAACAAAAAAAAATCGAGGAGTATCCTTGCAAGTTTTGATCCCTGTAATAGTGAGCTAATAAATATCACATATCAATGGCCAGCAGATCCGATGTGTTTGATAAAAGTTAATCCCTACACAATAGAGGGTAAACGTATTACATTATGAGCTTATCGTTGCTTCCTGGATTTAAATTTGGGTTTTTTTTGCCAGGAATAAGAAACATGGAAACGGAAATGATTAAACAAAAACTCGATTTAGGTGTTTTCGCTTTGCAATAAAAAAAACTACACGATTTATTTTAATCGGGAACTGTACATGGCCTAATGGCCTAATGACCCGATGACCAAACTTTATTAGGATAAGAAATCAAATTTTCAAAGACTACGTATCCATTCGAGAGGCGAGTTAGACCAGCATTAACTGTAGTGATAAATGGCTTTCTTTTTCAAAAATCGAGCAAATTAGAAAAATCTTTATACATTTTCAGATTGAGTATTACCAAACCCATCGATTTCGACGTTGGTTGCCTCCAACATGTGTCTACCAGCAGAATTGACTGCCTTTGGTTAATTGTAGGCCAATGACGCACATACTTGAATCATACACAGGTCTGGTTTTCTTGAATAAATTTAATGGCTTTATCGCGACAAAGAATAATATTTCCCTTTTATTAATACAACCATTCACACAATACTTCATCTTTTGTGCAAGCAACGGTACAATAGGCTATATTGTCGCACCGCAACCCTAGAAAACTGAAATTGCATTCTCAATCAACAACAACAACGATAAAACCGGCAACAAATTTGCATGACAATGCTAGCTTGACAAAACTCAGATGACGGTGTGGCAAAACGTCGTCCTATGTTTTAGAATGGTGGAAAATACAAAAGATACCGCCTTTAAGAAGAGGTAAGAAATGGAAACCAAACTAGTGGTCACGCTGTTAATACGCCTCAAAATTGGTACATGCTGGAACTGGTTTATAAACGCAAATCGTCTAGTAAAGTATTACATATTGGCATCATTGACCCTTTTCGTTTTTTTTTTGTTCGCGTTGAAATCACATCATAGAAGCTATTAACTAGAGTTCAACTAAAGGCGCCTACACAGAAAAAAATAATCAATTTTAACAAGCGCGTAAAATTTCCCCTCGTGTAATTCCAAGCCAAAGGAGCGTAAACAACGATACTGTTTGCAATCTTACATACAACAGGCTCGATTCAGGCGTTATCTGGCTTAAATTTACATGAAATATCCCATTATGTTCTGCCAAATCTAGCATTCCCTTTATATGCATTAGATAACGTAGAAAATTCAGTGTTTCTTTTTATCTGTGTACCAACATAGTTTTGAATCTCTTCACATTTCAGGCCACATAGGTTGTATGTGATGGGTAATTTAAGTAGGCCTTTGCGTCCTGCTCACAACTGACATATTTTGTTTGTTTACATTGCTATTGATAGTACTCACCAACAGATGGCGAGCTGTAGGCGGGTGGAAAATCGACTTGGGTAAATGTATGGGGGAAATCGACTTGAACATGGAAACTGGTGCACGTTGCTGTAGATGTACTCAATATATTTGAAGATAAATCGATGGTTTTCTGGTAGTTACCATACTAGAATAATGGTTTGCCACCACTGAAGATACGACATATGTCGTCTCCCTTAGCCATAATTGCTTGAACGTATCTCTGTAAAGCGGAAAATGTTTGAAGCTACTTTTACGGCCCAAACACAATGATACCGGAAGCGAAAAAGTCATATACCTACGTAATAGGCTTACGAAAGCCTAAAGAAGAAGACTAGATCGAAGCCGATTCTAATTGGACATATCGAAATCATTTGCAACAACTGTTAAATTTGCCGTTCCGTTTCCGTCCAAATTGTTTTTTTTTTTTTCAAAATTAAGTGTACATTTAGTGCAGTACCGGACAATACAATAAGCCCACGACCAGAAATGGTCATGTTTCTTTCTTTTTCTCGTGAAGTAATGTTGGCTATGAAATAACTTGAATTGTCATCTGTAACAAATTCCTAATTTGTCAGTCACCACTTTAGAAGTAACAGACACCAGTTACGACAAAACAATAAGACCATCTAGTGGTTTTCAAAGTTTAGACCATGGTGATGAATTCGAAAAACTATTTATAGTACACTGATGTTAAAATAACTCTTACATTCAAAATCAAAATAACCAAAATAGCGGCTACAAAACTTCGTGGTTCGTGGTTAGTTGCCAATTAGTTCGAAAGCTTCCTGGGTTTGCCATCGGAGGTTGAGCGACGCCCTGTGAGTTCAGCAGTAAGAAATGGTTTGGCGTTCAGTGACATGAAAATCAACGGCCTAGAGTTGAAGATCTCTTCCGCTTCGGCCATCAACGTAATTAGACGAAGACGGCAGACAACTGCTGGTTCTTTTCTTGGATTTGCTCCTAGAGTTCATGGTTAGCGCCGATGATATTGGTGATCTTCGTCGTGCTACGAATCGTTGTATGGCCATTTTACCGGCTGCAGGGGACAGATTCACCTCTAAATGAACGACTCGGATGGTAAAACAGGCAAACGATGCCACCCATTGTTTCACAAGCGATCGTCCGACCTTGACCTGAATAGGGCCGAAATAATCCAATCCGACGCAGCTGAACGGTCAGGTATATGGACTACTTCACGCATCGAGATGTGGAGACTTGCGCGGATATCATGATTACGTATGAGCGCTCAAATAAAGGGAACATTTAACCGTTGTCGAACATCGTTAACGATGGTTTCGTTATTTGCATGCAGATAGTAACGATGATACCAGTCTACGACCAGATGGGTTAGGTAGTGCCTTTTGGAAGACGTATTGGGAATTTGGAATCATATGGAACGAAGACTGCTCCGGCGATTCGTGTATCATTTGGATGAGACCACATTAATCGAGAAACGGTCGTAACTTGTAGACCAACTGGTTCGGTTAATCTCGAGCCTTGTCCTGCTCTCGCCTTCTGAAGCTGGAGCATCTCTTCGGGCAATGCGCCCATAGCCAGATTGATATGCGACATCTGAAGTGGCTGTTTGGTTGTCTTGTTTTGTCGCCGTCAGTTGTCTACACAGCGGTGTATATGAGCGACTCCTTGCCGTAGTCGTCCCAGTTTCGAAAAGCGATTCCAATCGTTGAGTTCGTCTTACGGTTTCACCAGATGTACGTGGCACGGTCTTTTTTCGGCTTCCGTTGCTTCAAGATTTGTTTGACGAGGCCAAGAATCCTCTGACAACAATAAAAACTCCACTCCTTTAAACCACGAAACTGTCGAGTTTCAGACTCGGATCACTGGCCCACTTGGTTCCATCATCTGCACTGTTGGCTGTCGATGGAACGTACCACCACTCTTCAGGGTTAGATTTGGACAGAATCTCCCCTATTCTGCAAGCAACAAATAGCCGATAGCGACAATGGTCAGAATGGATTCAAGCGAGGACGGTTTTTGAATCTGTCCAAAGTACTCGCCACGATATTGGCATACTGTAACTGCAAGACAGCGTTTTCATGAATCTACAACCAACCACTGCCGCTTTCAGCTCGAGCTTTGGGATGGAAATCGAATTCAAAGGCGCTACTTTCGCCCTTCCCCGATAAGGGCACACCGGTATTCGCCAAGGATGTTGGCCCCGAAGTAGACGACACACGCATAGAAAGTCTCACAGCCGTCGACGAAGATATGTAGCTGCAGATCGTCGATGTCAGCTGTCGTGACATCTAGGATGTTAGAACGTGATATCTGAAGTGACCGTTAGTGTCACGGTGCTCAGGTTTCTTGAATGATAATGCACATGATTAAAAAGATTAAGAGTCCTAGTGGATCGAACTGGCTCATGACGCAGCGCAGGATGACTGTCTCCAAGGAGAAAACGAAGACGTCATTTCCCGATCCAGTACAAGCACAGCACACGTTCGGCTCGAGAAATATCTACGACAACACTCTCCTTTGCAGTTGCATCGTTTTCCCCAAACCCATCGGAGAACTTCACTTGAGTTGGAGAGCCAGTTTCAAATCGTAAAGCCGCCTTATCGATGCACTAACTTGACTTCCTCGACGACTTGGCAAGCTTCTTTCTTCTCATTTAGTGGAACATTTTCATGACTTCTCCTACGACTGCGACTTTGCGCTCACGGAAACCGTAGAGAACGTCTGGTAGGTGTTGCTGCTAGTCAAGTCCTTTGAGCAACTTTTTCTCAATAAGATGCCGTCTACTAACGGGTGGCAATTAAAATTTTGGAATTTTTTCGAGGCCTCTATGCTCAACAACAAACGAGCTCAGAGAGAAATAAGAGTGTGTATGCGTTAGCTCTTTCTCTCCTCTTTCTGCTAGTATTTTCTGTTTTGTTTATGCTTGCTCAGTTTTGCTCAAAATGCCATCGAAACAAGAAGTATTTCGCGAGCGCGTTGTACAGTTCTACGAACTGCACAGAAATCTCGGCAAAACGTATACGGTACAACATTTTAAAAGCGAAAATGTTGCGACTTCGACTGTTTACCATATCCTAAGATCCCAACAACTGCTCGCAAGCAAGGTAGTGGAAGACCAGCCAAAATTATGGACGCAAAAGGACTTCGTTCTCTTTCTCGTGCCTTCAACAACAAGGATTCACTGAGCCAACGGGATGCCGCAAAAAAGTTCAACTGTTCTCACCAGTACATCTGCAAAACATTGAAAAGAGTCGGAATAAAGTGTCGAAAGAAGACACGAGCCCCGGAATATACTGATGCACAGATTTCAACGCTGAAATCCCAATGCCATTGGTTGATTAAAAATTATTCCGGAAAAAGTTTTGTTTTAGACGACGAAAGCTGCTTCCCTCTTTCGAAGACGCAGATTCCCGGAAACGATCGATACTATTCAACGGATAGTTCTACTACACCTCCGAACATAAAATATAGGTTTAAACATAAGTTTGAACAGAAAGTGATGCTGTACATTGCCATTTCCGAGAAAGGCATTTCTAAGCCATGGTTCAAGCCCTCTGGTTTGGCAATCAATCAAGATGTACCAGAACGAATGTTTGAAAAAATTTTGATCCTGTTTCTACAAAAACATCATGCTGATGGACAATACGTGTTTTGGCCGGATAAAGCGTCATTGCATTACGCCATAAAAACACAATCGTTCCTGAATACCCATTCGATCCCATTTGTACCCAAAAACCACAACCCGAAAAATCTGCCTCAGTGTCGCCCAATCGAAGATTTCTTCGGGGTTTTGAGTTCCTTGGTGTACAAAAATAACTAGAGAGCCAATTGCAAACAGTTGATTGGTAGAATCAAGAGATGCATTCGCAAAGTTGACATGTAGGCCGTACAACGCTCCTGTTCCGACATCAAACGGAAGCTCCGCCGAACATCCGATTACGGACCGTTTTCAAATGTTCACTAATTTTTTTCAACAATGGACAATGTATCTTTTATTTGAATAAATCAGATCTTCTTCAACTATGTTTGTCTTTATTTTGACAGCTTGAGAAAGAAATTCCAAAATTTTAGTTGCCACCCGTTATAGCAGTTGCATCCCAAACAATTCAAATCTTCTGCAGCTCTTCTTCGAATCTTCTGTACAAGGTCAACAGCAAAACATCGCAGGCTGCAGGATCATCTGCTTTCAACCCTTCAGTAGCCTCGTGAATGTAGCTCTTCTGTTGGTATTGGACTATTTGTCGTTGAATATTATCATACAACGCTGGATCTGCGTTTAATCGTCGCTGCAAGCATTGCAATCGCCGAACTGCCATATCGTAGCTATCTTAAAACTCAAAGTCATGGTAGTGTCATAGAAGTGCGATCGCGACACCACTATCGGCTCGCCTAGTCGTCCGTTTCTAAACGGCTCTCGCTCACTTGCCATCGTCGGATTCGGGACTTTGATCCACCGAAACACCCCCATTCTCAACTGTGAAGTACTGCTTCACTAGAAATTCACAGAATTCACAAAAGTGCAAATTGGAACTCACGTAGTTTATCCCATTTGATTCTGATCTATAGATTGCCCATCCAAGTTGAGTTTTCACCACTACCAGTTCACCCAAACGTTGCGTGGAGATAAGGTGCGTATTCCTCGGTCCGACGACTGGTAGCTTCCGCAGGTATACAAAGCGAGCAGCAAGTTGCTTGTAACGTAGCGGTAATGCTAAGGATTTAACACGGAAAAAATCCGTGCCCTGATTCGTGAACTGCAGTCATGAATTAGAGAACAAGCAAAAATACAGCGTGAACTGAATCACGTAATCGGGAACTTGTTCACGCTTTGGGTAAAAATCATGAAAACGTGAACTAGTTCACGGTCCGTTTTGATTTTCGTGAACGCTTTTGTTTCTGTGACGTCTCGACGTCTTCCAATGGATATCGATTTACTCTCTCAATACCAGAAACCTCTTTTTGTTGGGAACCTTCTTCCTCTCGGGTTACGTTGCTCGTCCAGGTTAGACAAAGGCGTTTCTCCGGTCCGTCAGCCTGCAGTGCATCAGCTATCCCTTTCACAAGAAGCCTGATTGACGAACCTTCATAGATGATAGCTAGTGTTTTGATGCTACGTCCATTGTTGAAGAATCACACTGACAACGTCCGACAACACGTGGAGCTCCTGCTGAAGTTTTTTCTTTATTTGAGAGATTTTCAGCCGTCGGCTGGTTCATCTTTTTAAAAGGGAAGATAGGATTATACAGAGTTTCTTGACAGAGTGGGTTTGGGTGAATTTAAATTTTTGGGTACATGTCTGTTTCCTTCAGGAAGGCGAAAAGTGCTGCCGATGTGGCGGAGTCGTTGCGGAGGGCGTCTCGGATGTTGCGAGGTACATTGTAAATTAATCTGGCTTCGTCGTATATGGGACATTGGCAGATGAAATGTTCCACGGTTTGTGGGACGTTGCATCTTTCGCAGGTGATCCGGAAGGGACCCTGGCCGCTAAAGTTATGGGATAGCTTGGTGTGGCCGGATCAGCTTCTGGAAAGAACTACCTGTTCTCGGTGTAGGGGTGGGTCCTGCCATTTAAGGGTGTCGTTCTTTATGATTCGGATGGTGGTGTTGTTGGAGGAGAGCCATTCATGGTTACAGGCGGCGTAAAAACGCTGCAGTGGTCTGGTAGTCTATGGTATTCAGCGAGGTTGGGGCCAGTGATTCCAAAACCTACTCGTTTGCTCGCGGCAGATCCGTCAGAGTACCGGATTTCATGGTCTTGGTATTTGGTTCGCGTTAGTTCGGAGACTGTTCTGGCTTGCTATGGTAGGCGTTAGAGCCGGCCTTAAGTTGATTCTTGATTGAGTTATAGGTCGGTTCCAACATCCTGGCTCCAATCCAGTGGACCCTGGACACCGGGGAGCTTCTGGTTGGTGGTGGATTTGAGGAGGCGGTTTGCCTCGGCAATGAGGTAACCCTCCTTGATGGGGCCAGATGTTTTCTCGTTGTATCCAATAGCTCGGTGGCAGATTGCCCTGATCATGAACTTGTCGAAGGGGAGCTTGCCGTTGTCGATGCATGTTGCGTGTTCAGAGGGGGAAGGGGCGGAGTCCCGAAGCTAGTTTTATTGCAGTGTTGTAGGTTGGGGCTAACTTGGTGATAAGGTCGGTGTGACACAGGTACGTTAGTTCCATGCCGTATGTCAATCGCGTGTTGATGATTGCTCTTCCGATTTGCAATCGGTGTCTCGATTGGCGTTCGGATGTCTGCCGGCTAGCGCTTTGAGGAGTAGACGGAGATGTTCGCTCATCACCATGAGGCACCAAGAGTGAACATTAATGTTTTTGGCTAGAATGAAAGATGTGAAGAGAAAATGTTGAAAGTTGCGTCAGTGTGCGGCAATCTGGAAATAGAACAGATGTTTTTATTTAGGAAAATTGAGCGAAAGGGCATGTATCCAGTGGTATTCGAACCATGGACGTCAATTTTTGCCTAACATCCCACTGCGGGGTAGGTTGTAGGACGGACCAAGCCTGTTGCAGTGGCGGACTTGGTCCGTCCTACAACCTACCCCGCAGTGGGATGTTAGGCAAAATTGACGTCCATGGTTCGGATACCACTGGATACATGCCCTTTCGCTCAATTTTCCTAAATAAAAACATCTGTTATATTTCCAGCCTGCCGCACACTGACGGAACTTTCAACATTTTCTCTTTACATCTCTCATTCTAGCCAAAAACATTAATGTTCACTCTTGGTGCCTCATGGTGATGATCGAACATCTCCTTCTACGTCATAATTGTTACTTCACGCACGGAGAATACATAACATAACAATTAATGTATGCTTTGAGGAGGTTTACTCTGGGTTTGCACTCATTTTTGACGTTGTTGAAGTGCTGGCAGAACGTGAGGTGTCTATCAAGAAGGATGCCGAGGATTCGGAGGGTTTTGTGGAGGGGTATAATGTCGTTATGGATCTTGATTGGGGATCTAAGGATGGCGTGTCTGAATTGGCAAATGTGAATGTAACCGCTTTTTTTACTGAAAGTTGGAATCCGGATTCGGTGGTCCAATTGGCGACGTATGATATGGATTGTGAAAGTTTTTTTTTCCGGAGGGCTTTAACTGTGGCCCTGGTGACCATGAGGATGATGTCGTCTGCATAAATGAACAGACGTATGCCACTGGGGCGGCGGGCGAAGATTCCGTTCATTTTGATGAGAAAGAGGGTGACTGCTATGACGGAGCCTTGCGGTACTCCAGTTTCCTCCGTAAAAGTGCGAGATCGATGGTTGCCTAGTGTGACTTGAAAAGTGCGATGGCCCGGCTGAAGTGAGTTTCAATGCCTTCGGTTGGACTACTCCGCTGTAAAGAACCTACATCCTGCGATGGTAGTTAGATGCAGTGACGTAGTTTTTCCCCCACCCCCAAGATAAGCGGTGTCCGTAACATTCAATGTGGTGAAGGAAAAAGTATGGATTTGATACAGATGAAAATTCATGATACTTCTAGATTACATCCAAAATTTCAGCACAATTGGTTCACGGAAAAATGAAACACAGGCTCCCAAACATGATTTTGTAAGCAAATCAGACTTTGGTCCTATTGTATTGTTTGTCACGGTTATATAATAAAAGCTTAAAGACCATGTTAGAATATATTGTGCGAAATGTTTTCATCGGGGAATACTCTGTATGAGAACTGCCGAGAAATGTCAACAGGGCTTCTGTATTAGAAATAAAGTAAAACAACATAAGTAGGCTGTGCCGTTCAACAATTTTGATGTGATGAAATTTGTCAGAAGCAGATAATATCCCATCTACATGAGAAGCTCCAGAAGTGGACAGTAATTTATTGCTGGAACGAATAGAAATAAAGAGAAAGTATTGATAGTTCCGTACAGCGTAACGGCAGGCTTTGAAATTGAAAGATAGAAGTTGAAAACGAGCGGACGTTGCTGTGATTTCTAGAGCAAAGAAAATTAAAGTTTTTTAAAGGAAAACAGTGAACAGTTATTTACGATTGCAGTTTTAAGATACTACTTATGCTGAATCGTCTAACTTGCTTCATGACTTTGTACCACTTGTACAGGATTCCTCCGCCGAATACTCCCAATCGTGTTTGCTTATCCGGCTACAATTCATTTTGATTTATCCATGAAATAGGACTTCATAGAATACCATAGAATAGTCATCGTATTATGATTGCACCACCCCAAAACTTCAAACTTCTTGTTCCGTATATGTCGCTGAATTAGCGGCAATACACTTTACCCTAGAGTCTTTGGCCTCACGGACACCGGATCAATACTTTATTTTCACGAATAGCCCCAGTTCTATAAAGGCTATTCGCTTCACGAGGTCGTTAAGCACTCTTCGTTTTTTCTCATTAGAATACAGGAGCTCCAAGTTGCTTTATCTTTGTGTTTTTTTATCACCTCCTTTGTTACCTTTTAATAGTTTGATTCCGGGCAATGAGAAAGCGGACTCGCTTGCAAAGGTTGGTGTTATGATCGACAAATCGCCTTCAATGATTTTTTTTCCTATTTTTCGTCAACAGTCACTCGATAGCTGGCAGTATAAAGGAGTTAGGACGATTTAAAGCTATGGCAACATTCTACCAATACAAAGTTGTCGCAAAAATCTTGGTTTGGGGGATGGTTATGAAACTTGAAACTCCTAATAATAATAAACAGATAAACAAGTTGTAATAAACAAATAATCATAATAAACATATAAACAAGTACGGAATCTGTGATGAATTTTGGCACCTCGATGATTTCCCGATTCCCGTAATTGTGAAAATGGTGTCGCTTGGGTTTGCATAACACAGCAGTGGAAGAACAAGATGCCAACTATCGCACATCACATCACTTAATTTCTGTTTTAATCCACAGCAATCTACTTGAGCCAATGACGACCAGCTCTAAAACCCAGCGAACATTTTGAATGTCTTGTCTACAGTGAACGTTAGCGCAATATTTGTTAACAATCGCCATGTTGGCCATAATGAAAATGGCACCAGGCACCGGAACGCGCGAACTCAATTGTCTAGAAAACGAAAACACCCGCGTGAATGGTTGCAGGAGTCAAGACTGCTTGTAGATTAAATCCGGGGACATTTAAATAATAATACCCTCCCGTTCACTGTTTCCGAGCTCTCGGCGGCAGATAGACGCGCTTCTCCGGTACAATTTCAAGTCAAATGAATTGTGACCCATAGCCGCATGGATGGAGGTCTTCCGCAACAGGCTGCGCGGTATAATCCTTGTTCGAGATGTATTCAAAGCGCACCGAAGCAAAAGCGAAAACGCCGGGAGAATGAGATTTGATACTTAATATTACAATTAAAATAAAGTGCGTCCCATAATAAGACTACAACCAGCGACCAGCAACGAGGATGGCCACCAAAGGCAATATGGGGTGAACCGGCAGCCAGCGGATGGAACATGGCCACCAGATTCATTTGTTCGCTGGCTGCTCGGCAAAGTACCGGTCCTGTAGGGGCGACTGTTGAGCACCATAGCGAGCCGACACGCGGGTAATGGTTATGTTCTCATGAAAAACTAGTTGAGGAGAAAATGTATGCAAATGAGCTTATGCAGATTGGGACTTATTCAATTCATTTAATAATCAAAATGGGAAGTAGACGGAAGACGCGCAATGTGACAAATACAGTGTCTAATCTAAGGCTGTGTGTATCGCTAACGTTTTAAGGAATGTAAATCAATAGTTGGGAAAGCTCGTTGAGTTTTGATAAGGATAAAATTCTTGATTACTATCGAAGAGATGTTTTTTCGATCCCCGTTTTTTGTGTTCCCTTTTACAGATAATGAAAAGAGCATTCGTCTTTAAGAAGATCAACATAATCGTATTGGACTCGGTTCGGAAATAAAGTAACCATGTCAACGCAACGTAACTGTTCGTAGAAAACTTGAGAAGAAATGACACAAGTGATCGTATCAGTTTTGGTGACGGTAAAATGGCAAGAAAGAGGGAAGGAAATGTGATTCTTTGTTTGGCAAACAAGCTTAAATTTCAGAATTGAAGCATTTTAGGTTTTTGTTTTTTGTTGCATCAGTTTCTGTTATGTGCAGATTGCAGATAGTTATGCTTAGGTTGTAAAATCCTGCAAGGAATATATTGGAGAGAGACCTATTGGTGTATTTTTTTCTTTGAAGATTTCTTCCTTAGTGGAATCGATCTAGTTTGAAAATTGATAAAATGAATCCACATTAATCTATAATATACAACCTACAACAATTATACTCAGATTACTATTTCAATCCTAACGTTTCCTTGTGAATACTGTTTTTTGAAGCATGCGTCCTCGATTAGGATGAAACTTTGCACATTTCTTTAGTATAGGAAAAGAGGTTTCAATAGATGCCCTTGAGCATGAGCATGATTGACCACCCGAAGTTGCTTCCCCGTTATTGCTAGATCAGCTGTTGTTGCACTGAGAACCAACAGGTGATGCTCGGAACTAACATACATCCTCAATGTGTAAATTCTGGTGACTCTTAATAAAAGCAAAACCGTCGTCAGCCCCGCCCGAATCTAGATCAAATAAAGAGAGGAAATGAGATGACAATATACTTGCTTTGTTGGAGGCAGAGGAATCATCAGTATCTCTACGAAAAATCACTGAAATCTATGTATATAAAAATGGATTTCTGTCTGTCTGTCTGTCTGTCTGTCTGTCTGTCTGTCTGTCTGTCTGTCTGTCTGTCTGTCTGTCTGTCTGTCTGTCTGTCTGTCTGTCTGTCTGTCTGTCTGTCTGTCTGTCTGTCTGTCTGTCTGTCATCTGTCTGTCTGTCTGTCTGTCTGTCTGTCTGTCTGTCTGTCTCTGTCTGTCTGTCTGTCTGTCTGTCTCGTCTGTCTGTCTGTCTGTCTGTCTGTCTGTCTGTCTGTCTGTCTGTCTCGTCTGTCTGTCTGTCTGCTCTGTCTGTCTGTCTGTCTGTCTGTCTGTCTGTCTGTCTGTCTGTCTGTCTGTCTGTCTGTCTGTCTGTCTGTCTGTCTGTCTGTCTGTCTGTCTGTCTGTCTGTCTGTCTGTCTGTCTGTCTGTCTGTCTGTCTGTCTGTCTGTCTGTCTGTCTGTTCTGTCTGTCTGTCTGTCTGTCTGTCTGTCTGTCTGTCTGTCTGTCTGTCTGTCTGTCTGTCCTGTCTGTCTGTCTGTCTGTCTGTCTGTCTGTCTGTCTGTCTGTCTGTCTGTCTGTCTGTCTGTCTGTCTGTCTGTCTGTCTGTCTGTCTGTCTGTCTGTCTGTCTGTCTGTCTGTCTGTCTGTCTGTCTGTCTGTCTGTCTGTCTGAGACATCCACCATATTTTTGATCCCGTCATTACAAGCAGGAGGATCTTGAAAATGTTTATAATATCTTTATCCGGCATATTTTATCTCGACTAAAACCAATTGAAATTCGTTCAACAGCTACATAAACTCTCGAGTAATTCATGATTAGGGCCTAAAAGCCATTTGTAAACAATGACTTTAAACGTTAATCTCTCACGAATAACGAGAATCCTACTGTATCCAGCTACTCCATATGGTAGAACTAACATTCTTCTACCAGATGCTGCTTTCATTTCACGAGAGTGATGGAAAACTTAAGAGAAATCGACATTTAAAGTCATTGTTTACAAATGGCTTTTAGGCCCTTAACATGAATTACTCGAGGACTTGTCTTCCAGAAACCTTCAGAACGATTACTGCGGCCTTATATGTTAGAAAGCACTCCTGCATCACCGGCACATATCCTACAAATTATACAGAAGAATCTCGCGTACTTCCAAGACACCGAAATAGATTCTAAAGGCTCAATCTTAATGTGGACGGAAACGGTAAGTTTGACAGCTGACGCAAATGACGTCGATATGTCCAATTGGAATCAACTTGGATCTATTCAGTTTTCTATCCAACAAGCAGGTTTAGTCAGATTGGGCTATTCCACTGATCACTGCGTTCGAGCCTTAAGTACGAAGATACTAGCACATAGCAATGCTTCGGTCAGGGATGTGGCCAAAAAGTTGAATCTGCCCAAGTCTTTCGTTCAGAGAGCCAAGGATCAGGAGAAACTGCATACGTATAAAGTGCAAAAGGCTCCAAATCGTGACGAACGGCAAAATACGGTGGGGAAGTCCGGAAACTGTGCATCCAGATGCTGACGATGCCTCATTTTCTCATCATGGATGATGAGACTTACGTCAAGTCGGACTTCCGGCAGCTTCACCTCCCAGCACAAGTTTGATGTTTCGGAGGAAGTAAGGAAGCAGAAAGTTATCCCAGAAATACATAATTTGGCAAGCGGTTTGCTCATGTGGCAAACGGAGTGCGCTGTTCGTGACTACCGGGACTGTAAACGGGGAGATCCACCTCAAGCAGTGTCTACAAAAGCATCTGCTTCCTCTGTTGAATCAACACGAGGGCTCTACGATCTTTTGGTCGGATATAGCTTCGTGCAACTATTCAAATGTTGTCCTGAAGTGGTACGAAGCCAACTGGGTTACTTTCGTACCCAAGTTCACTAACACCCCCAACGCACCGGTACTGAGGCCCATCGAAAAATGCTGGGCTATTATGAAACAGGCACTACGGAAGCATTCTAAGGAGGTCACATCTGAGGAAGGCATAAAGAAAAAGTGGGTTACCATACAGAAGAAGCCGATGCCAGATGTTGTAAAGAACCTAATGAGTGGAGTTAAGCGTAAGGTGCGAGTGTACGGTATTGAAGTTGAATGACTTAAATATGCCAAATACTAACTAATGGGTTATATTTTATTGCCTGACAGTTTGAAAAGGATCGGTCAGTTAGGTATTTTTCTGCAGCGTTCTTTTCCGTGATGCAATTTTATGTGGGGCACCCTTTATATGAACTTACTTTAAAAAAAGAGGTGTTTGAAATTGGGTCCCGGCATGTTCAATCCGTTCTCCACTCTCATAATATTTTCTTTATTTTCACTCAGTAAGAGTACCCTAGAAGGATAAACTCAACTTCCAGTGTGCTTTGAACAAACGCTTTGAAACACCAGGTTCGCTTAAATACGTGGTTTTGTTATGTATAAGCTCTTCTAACAATCACTTTAGATTAACTTCCAATCAACAAAAATTAGTATAAGCAATAAAGACTTATGAATGTTTATAAAAATCATCCTATTCTTTGATGAAGTTTGCAGAAGCAGATAATTTCTCATCTCCATGCGAAGCGCTAGGAGTGGACAGTAATTTATTGCCAGAACGGATAGACATGAAGCGAAAGTGTAGTGATAGTTCCGTATTGCGCAACGGCAGGCTTTGAAATTGAAAGATACAAGATTGAAAGACGGACAAATCGCTAGAACTAGAAACAAGCAATAGGTAGTATAAGAGCCCGATCGGTTGGATAACCTTTTGTCAGTCAAGGAGATTTCCCATCTTGCCTATCCTGCATGGGGTAGTATGACAAAGGGTTATGTGCCTGATCGGATACTACCGTTCGCTCGTTTTCAAACTTGTATCTTTCAATTTCAAAGCCTGCCGTTGCCCTATACGGAACTATCAATACACGTTCTCTTCATGTCCATCCGTTCTAGCAATAAATGACTGTCCACTCCTAGCGCTTCGCATGGAGATGAGAAATTATCTGCTTCTGTAAACTTCATCAAAGATCGTTACTTCCGCGCTGGGAAGAATACAAAAAATAACAATCAAAATTGCATCCTATTCTGTTAAAAAAATACTACAGCTCTCAAGGGACACCTAAACAACCTTTGCCCACCCCCAAATCTACTGCCACTTACCTCCAGGACTATTTCTTAAGTTCTTTCTCGTGCCTCTCACTTCCTTCTTCATGGTCGGCTATTGTTAGAGACCCCTTTTTTCTTCTTGGTCGGCTATTGTTGAAGGCTCCTTTCTTCTACACGACGCTTTCATGCACCCTGCACCGTAAACGAAAAAGTTAGTACCGTAGACGGTTCGACCACGTCGTAAGCTCTTTAAAATTATCGTAAGCTTCGAGATGTCCGATTCTTCTTGATTTTTCGCCCTCTTCTTATCTTCCACTCTTGTACTGAGGCTTACACTTGTCTTTCATTTTAATGTGCTTCAGCACGGCCTTTACAACTTGATATTTTATTATTGGAGGTAACCCAAGTAACAATTTTGGTTTTATAAGGGTTCTGAAGAGCATGAATTAGACTTCAAGAATGCTATAAAACCATGATAAAACCAGCAATGTTCCTTGGGAAATCTAACGAGCTCGCTTGTATGGAGATGGGGATTTTTATCCTCACTTCTTGAACCGATCGTTGAGCATTTTTCTTCCGTCCGATTTCGCCCCATCATGGTCCCTTTACACCACTTCCGCCATGGGTTTGCCACCCAATCTTCTGCGACATCTGGCAATGAGTAGGGTAATTACTGTGGCAGCTGCGCTCTGACCAGTGGGTGGTGGGTATTTACAGCCGGTATTTAGGTTTACCTTGAGTTTTGTAACGCGCATTTGCTTCGAAATGCTAAACTCGCGACGATCTCAAGAATTTCGGACAGACAGATACACCACTAGTTACTAAACTGCACTATTGATGGCAAATAGAGATTAAACGTGCAGTGCCCCAAATGCACATGGAGGCAAAACGCTGCTGAGTAGAATTTGCACGAAATCTTGAAACAAATTCACAAAGGATAATAACCTGCTTTTCTTCAAAATTATGAGCAGTATGTGCTCAAGACGTGTGCAAACATTGGGTCAGAATAATGTCAACGAATTGCTGTTTTTTGCCACGCATCTTTTAAAGGTTTCGGAGTCCTGAATCAAAATCGAATTCAGCTTTGGACTCCGGTCTGGATTCGATCAATCCCCCCTAGAATCCAAGGCAGAATTCGATTTATATTCTGAGAAAATTTGTTCAGAATGCAAAACAAGATTCACTGAGAATCGCTGATCACGATTGTTGTGGATTGTGAGCATTTTTCATAAATAATCAAACTGAACCAGATTTGCTCAATCACGGTACTAATAACACTGACCAGTATTCTTTTGAAATTACGAGATATTATTCAAACATTTTTTGTTCAGAATTCAAGATGGTTTGCTCAAGTTTTTAAGTAAAATTTACTCGAAATGGTTTGTTGAAAATCAGTGGCACAACATTCACATTCCCGTATATTTTACTCGGTTGGTGATGCGAATGAAGAAAGTTCAATAAATTCCATGCGCACCTCTTTTTCATTATAAAGGTTGACATTTTTCCGTTAAATTAAAAATTATATTTATTTTCTAAATTGTCAGTTACTCCAGCATACGATTTTTTTTTCATTTTCTGAATAAGGAAACAAACAAAATTGGGCTTACCCATCCAACCCGGTTTTGGCGACTTCAAACTTAATACTTCATGTGAAAATGGCTCGTTTTGTGCCAAACAATTGTCAAGACGTACATTTTCACAAATTTTCAATAAAGCAATTCCAATGTTCTGAAGCAGCTCTTGAAAGTAAACATAAACAAATACCTTGTCAACAGATCAGTAACCCATATTAATATTAATCTTTAACCATGTTCACATATTTTCCTGCCGCACCCTTTAGCACCTTAATGTAGTCTTTGCTATTCAATTTGCTAGTTCTTCTTTGAAGTGTACTGTATTTTACATCCTGTGAATTGCATAGTTGTATGGTTTGTACCGGATAAGATGGAACTGAGTCAAGTGGGGAATAGTGGGGATGCTCTCATGCAAAATCCTGAGCTGTTCCCGAGTATTTGGCAAAGTATCTTCCAGAAGGTCAAGGGTTACATGCATACAAGGTTCAAAACTTCCCAAACCGAGATGAACGACAGCAAACTGTTGCGAATCCACGTGATAGGAAGCTAGATGATGTTGACCAGATACAGATACAGTTACAGTGTGATCGATGACGAAACATGCGTCAAAAATGTCGAAACTCGCATCAAAATACATTATGTGGCAGGCTATCTGCACCTGTGCATAGTGAAGTGAAGTTTTCGTAAGAACAAGCATCATCAATGGTAAAATTTACAATATTGACTGCCTCCAAAAATATCTTTTGTCATTTTTGGAGCAACACAATGAAAAATCACTATGACCGGATTTAGCTTCATGCTACTATTCTGAAACCGTGCTGGAATGGTATGAGACTAATTCTGTGCATTTTGTCCCAAGGGACATGAATCCACGAAACTACCCTGAACTACATCAAATCGCAAATAGAGGATGTATAAAAAATGATTAAAATTTACCGGACTGTACAAGCTCTTATGGATAACCTAAAGCGAAAGAGTGAAAGAATTTTACCAAGCAACCTCCAATAACTGATCCAATGTATATTAACTTAGCTTAACACATCTATAGAACTGCCCAGCAAATTTGAATTTTTATCCGATAAATGCATGACATTTTACAGTAAATTAATTGTGTTGAAATCATTTCTTGTTCACCCTTCAGGAAACCAAAATAAATTTGGACAATCCCAAGCACAATCTACAATGTAATGCCTCAATTTTGATCTAATATACATTCAGCTTCACCTAACAACCATATTAAAGTTGGATGAAATCACTTTTCCATTTATTGAATTTTGAAAACATTCGTATGTGGCGAACTGATGGTATACAGCATTATTATATTTCTCCTGTGTCATGATTTAAAGCAGATTTTTATCTCCATTGTCCAAAATCCAATTACAAGCTATATTACGACTGGCTGCGGAAATGGAAAGGCACAAGTTAGAGGAAATAAAATTATCACCATGCATGTAAGCTTTCTATTTCTCTGACCATTCGTCTCCAGCTCCACACAACTTTCCCATGTGGCCAGGAGCTGTGATAATGGTGTTATGAATGTAAAATAAGCTTCACCCCTCTGGTTTTATCATCTGTAAGCAACGGGGTAAAAAGAGTTTTTTTCTATCATTTTCTAACGAGCAGCATCCAGGTTGAACGACACAAATTCTCGCTCAATGAAGCTACTGTTCGCTACTGGAGGATCAGGCTAACCAGACTTTGCTGGTCGACCGGAAGTGGGAATCCGGCCAGGGAAAAAATGGTTTCAGTATTATTCAAATGATGGGCAAAAGAGCGGCGGATGGCACCACGCTGTTGGTGGACGTTGGAAAATCATTACGTGTTATATGAATTCCGAGCATGCCTTAGCCTCGGGGGCGTTCCGGACCATTCTCTTTAGCGGACCACATCCATACCGCATACACATGGTTATACGGCAGTGGCTGCGGTGTTGGTCGCTGTGGAGGTTCTTCTACTCGTGGTGGTCGTCACCTTGCCTCATTCAGAAGGAAGGTAGGCATCATAGGCGGTAGGGAATAGAGATAGTCGAGATGTAATATTACGATGTAGAACAATTTATCTGCCTCGGATCAACAAGTCTGTGCAATTTTCTAGAACAACTTATAAGATGAACATTCTTTATGTGGGGTGGCACATTTGGCACATTGTTCTCCGTGGAGGACTTCATTGCAAATTAAAATAATGATGGTCGACGGAATTCAAAGAATGGTTTGAAACCACGGTGGTATCGCTAGTTGCAAATGCCCATTCATGAATTATTTTTAATTAAATTATGGTTTGACCGAATTTTTCAAATTATTAAAAAGACCGGAATAATTGAAAATTGAATTTTTCGTCGTTGGAGCAGTGGTGGAACGATGTCTGTTGGTATGTCAAATTATCATATCAACGTCTAGTACTCGCCACTTTAAATTGACGTGATATTTTGACATAACGTGATGCTATGTGGCATTCCGAGTTAAGTCAAACATAATAAAAAAAGCCGCTTGAGAACTAATTCTGATGTCAGCTTAAAATTTAAATCAAATTTGTTAAAATGGATATCAAATTTATGTTTTAACTAGCTGCTATAGTTAGCGCTCATCTTCCGAGTCAAGCAGACGCGTTTACGTTGTAGCTAAATCTGGAAGTCGATCTCAAACTTTTTTTTTTTTCTTTTTTTCGTTCCGCTGCGTTATTGCATCACCAAGCCGTTGTGTGTTCTTGCGTACTACGGCTCTACGATGGTACGCCGTGAGAATACATTTCGCATTGATTATGCGGTTCTACCGAAAAACCAGACTATGTGAAGGTGCAACAATTTGTTGGAACAGTTCTGGGGTTGAAACCAGGTGAAGTGCTGAGAATTCAGTGTAGCCGAAGCCTCGGATGTGCATTCGTGAAAGTCGTAGACCTTTCGCTGGCACAAAAAGTGTGTGAAGAACATGATGGTAAACACGAAGTGCAAGTGGAGGAAGGGAAGAAGATCCCTTTACGAATCACGATGGAGGACGGAGCAGTCGATGTAAAGATGTTCGATCTGTCTGAGGACGTGTCGGACGAAAACATCACCAAATTTTTATCCCCATATGGGGACGTCTTATCCGTGCGTGAACAAATGTGCGGAAACGATGAACATTTTCAGTTCCCGAGTATCTCTACGGGTGTGCGAATCGCGAAAATGATTGTTAAAAAAAACATCGAGTCATGGGTCTTCATAGACGGCGAATCTACGTTCCTGTCATACTATGGCCAACACCAAACTTGCCGTCATTGTCGGGAATTTATTCATATCGGTGCGTCTTGCGTACAGAACAAAAACTTCTCATACAAAAATCATATGCCGATGCCGCGAAACAATCAGTTGCAAAAACAACTGCAAAGCCGGTCGCCAAAACAATACTGTCAAGTCAATCTACAGCGAGCTCGAGATGCCCACCACCAAAGAAGCAGAAACAGCAGCAGCAGCAGCAGTTGCCAATGCCGGTCCCTGCAACAAATTCGATCGACACAGAATGCGAATTGAATTTTCCTCCGCTCACTACCGAGATCGTACCGATATCTGGTGTGAAGCAACAAACGAATAGTAGGTCATTGCCCAGTACTACTGGTCAACAACCTTCTTCTAGTGGCAAAATCGATGGCACCGACACAGACAATTCTACAATTTCAACCTTCAGTACGCGATCAAGAACACGCCGGCAAACCAGGAAACGCAGAGACGGTAGCGAGGACGAGCGGGATCAGGACGTTTAAAATGGATCAGTTCGTCAGTTACAATGTTGCCACTATTAATATAAACACGATCACCAATGAAACAAAACTCAACGCCCTGCGAACTTTTTGTCGAACGATGGAACTCGACATCGTTTTTTACAAGAAGTAGAGAACAAGCAAATTTCCATTCCTGGCTACAATATCGTCACTAACATTGATCAATCTAGAAGAGGAACGGCAATAGCATTGAAAGAATACATTCGTTTCTCTCACGTTGAGAAAAAGTTTAGACGGGCGGCTAATTGCTCTCCGCGTCGAAAACACGACTTTGGTCAACATCTATGCACCATCGGGCTCAGCCATGCGCGCCGAACGAGAACGTTTCTTCAATGCAACAATTGCTTTCTATCTCCGCCACAACACCCAGCATTTACTACTTGCTGGTGACTTCAATTGTGTATTGCGATCATGTGACTCGTCGGGTTATAATAATAGCCCCGCACTTCAGTCTACCGTGCAGCAACTGCAACTTACAGATGCCTGGGTAAAACTTAATCCTTCTACCCCAGCGCCTACATACATAACACATAACTCCATATCACGACTCGACCGCATGTACATCAGCAGAGGACTCTGTACGCAACTGCGAAATGCAGCCACACACGTTTGTTCGTTCACGAATCACAAAGCGCTTACCGTTCGAATATGCCTACCCAGCCTCGGCCGTGGACCTGGTCGCGGTTATTGGTCATTACGTCCACAACTTTTGACTGCAGAGAATGTCGACGAGTTCCAGCTAACATGGCAATATGTGACCCGACAGAGACGAAACTCTCCGAACTGGATCACGTGGTGGCTTGTATATGCTAAGCCAAAAATTCATTCGTTTTTTCGTCGGAAATCTCGTGAGGCATACAACGAGTTTCATGCAAAACACCAGCAACTATACGGACAGCTTCAGCAAGCTTATGATGGATACTATCAAAATCCAGCAATGCTAGTGACGATCAATCGAGTGAAGGCAAAAATGCTTTTACATCAACGCAACTTTTCGGAAAATTTCATGCGCATTAATTTTCATTGAAGGTGAAAACATGAGTATTTTCCAGCTGGGAGAAAGACGAAGGAAAAAAACGGTAATAACTGAGCTGCGCGGCGAAAACAACGAAATTTTAAACGACTCCGAATCAATTGAAAACCATGTTTTTCAATACTTCAGAGAACTATACTCAGCTACAGCGGAAAACGAGACAGCACAGTACCCATTCCAATGTGAGAGAGTCATACCTGAAAACGACGCATCAAACAATGCATGTATGGCTGAAATAACAACAGCAGAAATATTATCATCTATCCGAACATCGGCTAAGAGAAAAGCTGCAGGCAGCGACGGGATACCCATCGAGTTTTACCAACGTACGTTTGATATCATTCATCGTGAGCTGAATCTTGTTCTCAACGAAGCCATGACAACAGATCTTCCTCTGATTTCGCTAACGGAATTATCGTGCTGGTACGAAAAAAGGAACGACAAACAACGCACAAGGGTATCGCCCGATTAGTCTTCTAAATTCAGACTATAAAATTCTAACCAGAATACTGAAAGCACGTCTCGAACTTGTCATGAAGACTCACCGCGTGCTGAGCGATGCTCAAACGTGTTCTAACGAAGGACACTCAATTTTTGAAGCCACTCTTTCTCTGAAAGATCGAATTGCACATCTGATTGCGAGTAAACGAAAGGCGAAACTGATAAGCTACGATCTCGATCACGCTTTCGACCGGGTATCTCACTCCTTCTACACAGAACAATGCGGCAGCTTGAATAAATCCAGACTTCGTCGACCTACTATCACGAATTACCGAACAATCATTCTCTCGAATGCTAGTCAATGGGCATCTCTCGCAAAGATTCCACATCGAACGTTCTGTCCGACAGGGAGACCCTTTGTCGTTGTTACTTTTCGTCATCTATCTCCATCCTTTCCTGCTACTTCTTGAGCAACAACTGGGTCCCGATCTCGTGGTGGCTTATGCAGATGATATATCTGTTATAGTCACTAATACTCATGTGATTGAGTGCATCAATACACTTTTTGATCGTTTTGAACAAGCTGCAGGCGCTAAACTCAACAGGCTAAAAACCGTGGCAATTGACGTGGGGCTTATCGACGGAAACCCACTGAGCATATCATGGCTGCAAACAGCAGAAAAGGTGAAGATCCTAGGTGTGTTTTTCACCAATTCAATGGATGGTCAAAATTAATTGGGACGCTCTAGTAACAAAATTTGCCCAGCTGTTGTGGCTGCACTCGCTGAGATATCTAAATCTTCTTCAAAAAATAACGTTGTTAAACACCTTCATCACCTCAAAAATTTGGTATATGGCATCCATACTTCCACCGTATTGTGTACATACGGCAAAAATAACAGCGACCATGGGTTCATTTTTGTGGCGCGGCTTACCAGCCCGTATCCCCATGGAACAACTAGCGCGCGACAGATCATTAGGTGGAATGAGGCTACAGCTACCGGCCTTGAAATGCAAGGCACTATTAATAAATCGCCACATGCAGGCAAGTGGCTCCCTTCCCTATTATCAATCCCTTCTAAACCAAGCAAATCCTGTCCCCACAGACCTTCCTTGCCTAAAGTTAATTTCCCAACAAATTCCCCTACTTCCACCACATGTTCGTGATCATCCTACCAGTGACCAAATACATAGACTGTTTTTGGAACAAACTGGAATACCTAGAGTCGAGAGAAAATATCCGAGCTTAAACTGGACACGAATCTGGACGAATATCAAAACGAAAAGCTGTCTTCTCGCCATCGGAGCAATATTTATCTGCTAGTTAATGAGAAGATAGAACACCGAAAACTGATGAGAATCATACATCGAGCCGACGGGGAAAATTGCTTACATTGTAATTCTATAATAGAAACTATACAACACAAGTTCATTGCCCAGTGAACAAGCGAACGGTACAGTTCGTTCGGTCCGCTTTCCGTTGCTTTGGAAGCTTTTCACGAGTTGATTCAATTCTTCAGTTCAATATTTTTTCGCGATCGCGAGTGAAATCGAGTCCTGGTTTTATTAAAAAGAAAAGGTTGTGTGATAAACAGTGCAGCAACGTAATTAATTGCAATTAGCAATATTACGACGATCGAAAAGCCATATTGCTCCGCATCTATACGGCACGCACACCAGCAGTCCATCGTGTGTAGCGTGCATTAGTTCATCTGATAACCACCACCGACCAGTATCACCAGTGTCATTATCATCATCGTTCATCCCCACGCCTAGCCGGTGCACGCGGCCACTCATCGTAGCTCGGCAGCAGCAGCACATTTGTCGCCCGGCTGCAGTAGATCCGTTATACATATAAGATAAGTTTTTGTTTCCTTCTCTTCTGAATACAAGAAGCGTTATTTTTATAGTGTGTGTGAGTGTATGGGAGTGATTGAGAGTGTTTGAGAGCGTTTGAGTGTGTGCTTAGCTTTAATTTTTTTTCTGTGTTTAGTTATATATAGATTCAGTGGTTGAGCGTCATAAGCTCCCACGAACGAGCCATGGATGATTTATCGCAAGATGAATCATCTATGGCCCAAAATGATGGGGTAGCTCATACAGTTACCCGATCACGTGCATATCCAGACAGTTCAACTGGTCCTTGGGTTGTCTATTTTCAGCCCAAATCGAAACCTCTGAATGTCTATCAAATTTCGAACGATCTGACCAAACGATTCTCGGCCGTGACCGAGATAATTAAAGTCAGGCCGAATAAACTTCGGGTCGTTGTGTCCAACCTCAAGCAAGCTAATGAGATTGCTGTCTCCCAGCTCTTTACTCTAGAATATAGAGTGTATATCCCAGCTCGGGGTATTGAAATTGAAGGTGTGGTCACCGAAACGAGTCTAACCCCTGAGATCCTGCTTAAGCGGGGGGTTGGTCGATTTAAGAACCCCCTGCTTCCCCCAGTTCAGATACTGGATGTGCGCCAACTAGGCTCAGTATCGACCAATAAGGGCGAAAAAAGTTCACACCATCAGACTCGTTTCGCGTGACCTTCTCTGGCTCAGCCCTCCTCAATACGTTGAGTTGGGAAAACTTCGGCTACCTGTGCGATTGTTTGTACCTCGGGTCATGATCTGCCAGAAATGCCAGCAGATGGGACATACGACCTCCCATTGCGGCAATAAAGCGCGCTGCTCCAACTGCGGGGAGAAGCATGAGGATGGCGCGTGCGCAGACAGCACACCTAAATGCGCTTTTTGTAAAGGAACTCCTCCTCATGCTCTCTCATCGTGCCCGGCGTACAAACAACGCGGGGAAAAATTAGAACGCTCGCTGAAACAGCGTTCCAGGCAATCATTTGCTGAAATGGTTAAAAAAGCCTCACCATCACCCGCTGCCAATACAAATCCCTTTGCTCCTCTGTCAGATGACGAGTCTGACTTTGATTCGGCTGAAGAGGGAACATCGTTCACCTTTCCGGAAGGTGCTTCAAGGAAGCGAAGACGCGTCCGCCCACGGAAAGTTGCTGAAAAGAAGCCCGAGACTAGCTTGCCCAATTCAAGGAAAGGTGGAAAAAAGGAAAATCCTAATCCACCTGGTTTTCGTAGTACTAACTACACCCAGGACTTTCCATCTCTCCCGGGGACATCCAAAACCCCTGAAGCCCCAATTTTGAGAACAAAAGCCCCCTCCTCTAGTGGGCTGTTCTCATTTGATGACATTGCCGAAGGTATCTTTAAGTACCTCGAAATTTCTGACCCTCTCAAAAGCATTGTTTTGGCAATGCTTCCCACTGTGAAAACTTTTTTGCAGAAATTAACATTAAAGTGGCCCATCCTTGCAGCTATCATTTCCTTCGATGGATAATTTTCCAAATGAGGTCGGGGATTTGATCACTGTTCTACAGTGGAATTGTCGAAGTTTGATTCCTAAATTGGAATCTTTTAAAATTTTAGCTCACACTACCGGTTGTGATGCATTCGCTCTTTGTGAAACATGGCTCTCTTCAGAAATCTATCTTCCGATTCATGATTTCAATATTATTCGTCTTGATCGTGAGGATTCGCGTGGAGGAGGAGTACTTTTGGGGATCAAAAAGTGCTCCTCCTCCTACAGGCTGGGGAGAACTGTACGATGACAACCGGTCTTCCTTGATATATGACCTCTGTGACAACTTCAATATGACAGTTCTTAACAATGGAGAAGTAACACGTTTGGCTGGTACATCCTCAGTTGGCAGTAGATTAGACCTCACACTTTGTTCGAATACATTATCGTTGGATTGCACATGGAATGTGATTCAAGATCCCCACGGTAGTGATCACTTGCCCATAAAAATTTCGGTTGCCACCGGGTTCAATCCGTCGAAATCTGATAACGTCACGTATGATCTTACCCGTCACATCGATTGGACAAAGTTTAGGACAGCAGTAGATGAAGCCGTAACGACGGTAGAAAGGCTTTCACCGCTGGAAGAGTATAACTTCCTCTCCAACCTGATCTTAGACAGCGCGCTTCAAGCTCAAACTCGACCTGTTCCAGGGACGTCATCTCGCAGGAAACCTCCTTCTCCATGGTGGGATCAGCAATGCACCGAGGTTTACCGTAAAAAGTCCGACGCGTTTAAAGTTTTCCGTAGACGTGGAACACCTGAGCACTTCGAAGTATACACGGCTCTCGAACGTGAACTTAAGAGCCTCATCAAGGCCAAGAAACGCGGTTACTGGCGAACATTCGTGAACGGGCTATCGCGCGAAACGTCGATGAGTACTCTTTGGAACACGGCGCGAAGGTTGCGTAACCGAACTACGAACAACGAGAGCGAAGAGTACTCGGACCAATGGATCCTCAAGTTCGCGCGAAAAGTGTGTCCAGATTCGGTGCCGGCACGGATGATTCCTCGCGAAAACACGAATTCGATAGATGAGATTAGCCAACCCTTTTTCAATGGTAGAGTTCTCTCTCGCACTCCTTTCGTGTGGCAATACGGCTCCAGGCGCTGATAGGATCAAGTTCAACTTGCTCAAGAACCTCCCAGACGTCGCGAAGAGGCGCATGTTGAACTTGTTTAATCAGTTTCTAGAACTCAACATTGTACCGGATGATTGGAGACGGGTGAGAGTTATTGCCATTCAAAAACCTGGTAAGCCCGCGTCCGACCACAACTCCTATCGACCCATCGCGATGTTATCTTGTATTCGAAAGTTGTTGGAGAAAATGATCCTTTTCCGTCTGGACAAATGGGTTGAGACGAACAACCTGCTTTCAGATACTCAATATGGTTTCCGTAGGGGTAAGGGAACGAACGACTGTCTCGCGTTGCTTTCCACAGATATTCAGTTAGCTTTTGCTAAAAAGAGCAAATGGCTTCTGTATTCTTGGACATAAAGGGGGCTTTTGATTCAGTATCTGTTGAAGTTCTTTCAGATAAACTCCACGCTTGTGGCTTTTCACCATTAATGAATAATTTTTTGTACAATTTGCTGTCAGAGAAACATATGAGCTTTTCTCATGGAACCTCTACAGCTTCACGATTTAGCTACATGGGTCTCCCCAGGGATCATGTTTAAGCCCCTTTGTATAATTTTTATGTCAAAGACATTGACGGTTGTCTAGGTGACAACTGTACGTTGAGACAACTTGCAGATGACGGCGTAGTGTCTGTCACGGGACCCAATGGGGTCGATCTGCAAGGACCCTTACAGGATACCTTGGACAATTTGTCTACTTGGGCTCTAGAGCTAGGTATCGAATTCTCTACGGAGAAAACTGAGTTGGTAGTTTTTCTAGGAAGCATAACCCAGCACAACCGAAGCTTCAAATTTGGGGTAAGCCGATAGCTCATTCTATGTCATTTAAATATCTTGGGGTCTGCTTCGATTCAAAGTGCACCTGGAGATCCCATATTGAGTATGTGAAGCGAAAGTGCCAGCCAAGGATCAACTTTCTCTGCACAATTACTGGAACCTGGTGGGGAGCTCATCCACAAGATCTTCTAACGTTGTACCGGACAACGATTTTGTCGGTTATGGAATACGGTAGTTTTGTTTTCAGTCAGCGGCTCGGTCGCACATCATTAAACTGGAACGTATTCAGTATCGGTGTCTTCGTATCGCGTTAGGTTGCATGCACTCGACTCACACCATGAGTCTTGAAGTGCTGGCTGGCATGTTGCCACTCTCGGATCGGTTTACAGAATTATCTCTCCGGCTCCTCACCAGGTGTGAAGTTATGAACCCCCAGGTGATCGAAAATTTGGAGAAGCTCCTTGAGTTGAACCCTCAAACCCGCTTCATGACTTTGTACCATTTGTACATAACACAGGATGTCAGCCCTTCGCCGAACATTTCCAATCGTGTTTGCTTCTCCGATTTCGACAATTCGGTTCATTTTGATTTATCCATGAAGCTGGAGCTTCGTAGAATCCCAGAGCATCATCGTCCTATGATTGCTCCGGTGATATTTGCTGCAAAGTTTGGCCAAGTTGATTCCACTAAATCGTTCTTCACTGACGGATCTTTGATAGAGGAGTCAGCAGGCTTTGGTATATTTAATGAAATTTATAGCGCCAACCGTAAACTTCAAGCCCCTTGTTCCGTGTATGTCGCTGAATTAGCGGCAATACATTTTACGCTAGAAATTGTTGCCTCATTACCACCGGATCAGTACTTCATTTTCACGGATAGTCTCAGTTCTATAGAGGCTATTCGCTCCTTGAGGCCGGTAAAGCACTCCTCGTATATTCTCATGAAAATACAGGAGCTTCTAAGTGCTTTATCTTCGCGTTATTTTATCATCACCTTTGTATGGGTCCCATCTCATTGTTCAATTCCGGGCAATGAGAAAGCGGACTCGCTTGCAAAGGTGGGCGCTATGGAAGGCGATATTTGTGATCGACAAATCGCCTTCAACGAATTTTTTCCTATTTTTCGTCAACAGTCTCTCGTCAGCTGGCAGTATAAATGGAGTAAAGGAGATTTGGGGCGATGGCAACATTCTATCATCCCAAAGGTGTCGAAGAAATCTTGGTTTAGGGGGATGGATGTGGGTCGAGACTTCATTCGTGTCATGTCTCGCCTCATGTCCAATCATTATTCTTTGAACGCTCATTTATACCGGGTTGGGCTGAGCGACAGCAATCTCTGTGAATGTGGACAAAGCTATCAGGACGCAGATCACGTTATTTGGTCTTGTTCTGATCATCGTGAGGTCAGATCGGGGCTTTATGATTCCCTTCGGGCTCGAGGTAGACAACCCAATGTGCCCATTCGAGATATTTTGGCTGTACGTGATTTGGAGTACATGAAACTCATTTATGTGTTTTTGACTAACATTAGCATTAGATTGTAGTTAGTTTAACATGTATGTTTAGTATAAGTTTTTTTTTCTGTGTTCGTGTGTTTTTTTTCTCTTTCAAAAATGTTCGAATGAAAAGAAAACCAAAAGTTGTGTAGTTATAAGTGTTTCAATAATTTAGAATTTAAATTTAATGTGTTATGTAAACCATACTTTAAATTCCCACCCTCTTTCCCATCCGTAATTTGTAATTCCTATTAACCTCGAGACGGCCGCGAGTAATCGGCTCTATCCTCCTAACTTTATTTTTAAGATAAATGATGTATAAAAGTATGAAAATTTGGCTCTGTAAAGTTTATTCGATTGAGCCTGTACAAATAAATGATTATTATAAAAAAAAAAAAACAACACAAGTTTGCCGATTGCCCTCGTGTTGCACGCGCATGGGCTTTTGTGCAACATGAGATTCTGATGATACTTGGAGGATGGCAAAGACTGTCTTTTGCAGATATATTGCGACCAACTTTAATAAACATAGGACCAACAAAAAGGGAGAAAATCTTGAAAATTTTTATATTATACATTAATTATGTTCAAGAGTCAAACGGTAGAATCGATGTTAGTGCACTTGCATTTTATTTAAACTGCGAAAAATGAAAGACATTTGTAAATAAGCTTTTATAGATTCATAAATAAACGTTACATATTAAAAAAAAAAAAAAAAAAAAAAAGCTGCAGTAAAGATAACTTCTCTTAGGGTACAGAAGAATTGTTTTCATTATCTTGAGAGAATAGAGTACTCATTTGTTCATCATCAGGAAAAAAATGTACAGCAAATTGTCTTTTCAATTAACTCTAACTCACTGAGATAGGTTTAAGTTTGATGTCACAAGAACCGCTAAAATGACCAAAACGACAGTGATCATTATCAGTCACATCAAAACATACTTAGTTTTCAATTTGGTCCCGGACTCTAATCGGTTTACCATACAGAAACTGAATTTTTTTTTCAACTTATTAGGCTTCGTGAAAATTGGCATAGAATAAATAAATCACAGACACAATCGCAGCAAGCCGCCCTTTGGAATTGACGTGTTTTTCTTTGCTCCGTCGATTTGGAGAAAATAAACATTTTGTTTAGTATTCGATACCAAATGTTCAAATCAAACATTGATTCAGTTATTGAAAGTGAACTGGAAGTAACTGCGTCAAGAGCAATTCCAGTGAACCTGGTGTTTCGTAGTGTGTGTTTACATTTGTTTCGCTTATGTGGCACTACGCCACCAGGCTACCGTTCGAGGAACTATGCTGGAACGGAACTGCATTGACGCTGATGTTCCACCTGAGGAGACCAAACATAGTGGCGTCCTACTGGAACCCAAAGATATTTGTTGAAGGCAGTTTTTGACGTCCTAAAAAAGATGCTCGAAACTTCTTTCGTTACATTGCAGCAGATGTGATCTACAATTCGATTGAGCTCTTTCCATTATGCCGTCCTGCTGATCAAATACAATGTATTGCTTCTTAAATAACAGCTTGATTGTTCGCTGTAATTGTTCAATGATGTAGAGTAATGCAGTAAAGTTCTGATAGTATGTTTAGCTTAAAATGCAATGACGACAATTGTTTAGCATGTCTTCACCGTCAGCGGAGAAATTTATTTTCAGACATTCTTCTCTTTTCAGAGAGTGTGTAATGGCACTATAATCAAAACTCATATGGGGCTGCCCCAAATGCCCCACACATGAATAAGAATAACAGAAAAATGTTGCTTCTAAAGCCCATACCCGGAAGCTCTATACACAGTTGCTCACCTATCCGCCTTGCATCGCGATGGAAGACAAAACCTACGTTAAAGCCAATTTCCGCCAACTACCCGAACAGGAACATTTCGTCACCAAGTCCAAGCTTGACGTTCCGAAGAAAATGCCAAAATTTGCTTAAAAAAAATCCTAATCTGGCAGGCTATTTGCAAATGTGGAGAAAAGAGTGCTTTCTTCACCACTTCTGGAACTATATATGGTGAAATATATAAGCAAGAATGTCTTCAAAAGCAATTCTGGGCATTCTTGAAAAACCATACACAAGAACAAAACAACATTTAATAGTACATTAAATAAAAATTGAATGAAAAACTAGTAACAAGAAAAACGGAAAATGAGTTTTATAAAATTACCATATGAAATGCAATGATTGTTCTCACAACCACTTTTGATGTTTGCTAATATCAGCCGTAGAAGTTTCATTATATAGCCTTATGAAATTTATTTGCTGGTGCTATGCAACTCATATGCATTGGTTATACTAATTTATACTTCAATGTAAGTTGTTCGTAATAATTTTATTATTAAATTCTTCTGAAATTTGGATTTTACCTATACTAGATTTGTGGTTATGTTGGGAACTGTATCGAAAACAAACTGGCAACACATTTAAGATCTCATACCATAAAAAAATAAAAACAGCTGTATCATTTAATCAAAGTCTTGCTCGCTTTAACAAAAAACTGATTGGAAGCCACTTTATTTCCAAAGTTTACTGATTTTGGATTCGACTCAACTCATGAGGTTCTAGACAGTAGTTTTGTCACATTTTTTGGAAGCCGCAGACCAATTCTGCTTCTGGAAGTTGCGCTTGACGATAGCCCAGTAGCGTTCAATTTGATGAAGCTTTGGACAATTGGGAGGATTGATGACCTTCTCAAAGAAATCTATTTCATGACGTCAAATTAGACCAAAACAAAGGGCCATTTAGCAACGATACCGGCTGCAGAACAGACGTGATAGCGTAGTTTCGGAACTTTTATTTCTAAATAAGTTTTCACTTATGAGCGTTGTTTCTTCGAGATGTGTACAAATATTAATTTAAGTTTACGTAGTCATAATTATTCACTTAAGCCATATAAAAGCTTTTACATAAAACTAAAACATATCATTCGCGGGCTTCAAATGGTGAGCTCACAACTTCGAAGGAGGGTGCGATCGACCTCTGGTCCTCACATATGATCACAAAAGACTGTCAGCGGAAACATGGAGGCGCTGTTTGGCGTAACCTGGGCAATGTTGTCACTTTAACAACAGCGAAGTGAGGGGGTGCGACCTGTAAATCATATCATAATTTTCCATTCTCAATCTTTCAGGTTTTCCAGGTCATCAGGTATTGTAAAAACAATTAAAATTTAAAGTTCCTTTTTTTCTGAGGGCTGTCAAAAATTTTTTGGGTCATAATGGATGCTCAAGTTTGTCTACAATTGCAACAAAACAGCAGTCGGCTTACATGTAATTTTCAGTTAATATTATAATATCCCTTCACTATATATTATCTAATATGACATTGTTTATTCATTGCCATTACCATTCATTTTTATCATCAGCTTTACAATTTTTAACATTACTTGTGTTTTCGAAATTTAATTATTAACATAAAAATAATTTTATTATTTTTAACTATTAGGTTATATATACTTTTAATTATTATGTCTGACATGTCCAATTATCATTTTGATCCTTTCTTCTCTTCTTATGATTTAGAAGTATCTAGTGCCTTGAATACAAAAAGCTGCAGCGGAATCTGATGTAGGAGTTTGCACTTATTATTGAGTGTATTTTTCATTAACGGTTTGTAAAATGTACATTTTACCAAATCTGAGCTGATCGGCTTCGTGCAGCACTGTGTGCCATTTATGGCATTACTGTATCATAGCTCACAATAACATTACATTTGATGATATTGTTTTATTGATTCTCCTTAATAAATGATTTAAGCATTACTTATTGTTTGTGTATGTCCATTTGTCATTAACTCCCTTTCAATTAAATTTTCCGTGTTCTCTTAACTCAGCAGCAATAACAAAAATTAAATTGGACTGCATCAAGCAGCAGATAGTGACTATGGCAACAGTTAATTAAAATGTATAAATGTTAGTTCTGCAAAATGTCCATAGATATAACAATATTTTGGTGTCCAAACGATAAAAAAAAATATTTAAACGCTAACAAAAACTGTCTTCGTGTGTCTAAGTGTCTTCGTGGCATCACGACGAATTTGAAGAGTGTCCAAATGAATCATAAGGGAACGTCCATTAATCATATCTTGTCTCGTTTTTTGTATGGACCTTCGAATTTTTTTTTGTATGGATTGTCACGTTTAACCAACCCCTCCCCCCCTATTGCGTGACACAATAAATGGACCTTCCCTAAGTCAGCGACTCTCGTAACTCGGAAGGTTGAAAGGGTTCCTCCAAGGCAGTCTACGAAGAGCGTATCGGATAGAACGTCGTTGAATTGACTCAATACGTGGGACACCATTTTGGAAATGAGGGTTCCAGACCGGGGAAGCATATTCCAAGGTGGACCTCATCATCGAACAGTACAGCGACTTAAGGCAGTACACGTCTCGAAATTCTTTAGCCACACGAAAAATGACGCACGAAAAATGACGCCGAGATTTCGAGAAGCTTTTGTGTGTTTGTATGTGTGGTATGTGGTTTGGTGTTTTACTTGGTGGTCTCTTTGCAGAGGAGTTCCGACCAAGGAATAACCAAAGATAGTAGGAGACTTCTTTATAGAAAAAGTGACAACGGTACACTTTGCCGGATTCAAGAGCATACAGTTCACCTCGCACCACCTTTGTACTGTCTCTATATCGTCTAGCAACTGTGAAGCGTCTGGTAGTGAATCCACGCGAGTGTAGATGTTAAGGTCGTCAGCAAAGCTTAGTCGATGAGATTTCAGCAACAGGTTGACATCGTTGAAATACAAGAGAAAAATATGCGGCCCAAGATGACTGCCTTGGGGAATGCCGGACAGGGCGGGGAACGAAGCAGACAGCTCATCGCCAATTATAACCTTGAGTGTTCTGCCACAAAGATACGTTTTGAACCAGTGAAGCAAGGAGGCGCCAAAGCCAAGTCTTTCCAGTTTTGCAACAGTAATGTCATGGTTGATTCTGTCGAAGGCAGCAGATAGGTCCATGAAGACAACGTCCGTTTGTGAACCAGATGAAATCCCATCCATGATGAAGGAAGTGATTGATAGAAGGTGTGTGGTCGTTGAACGGTTCAGCATGAATCCATGTTGATCGTCGCTGATATATTGCTTCACGTGGAAAAATACGGGTTCCAAAACGGTCAGTTCAAACAGCTTAGAGGCTGCGCACAAGCTCGAAGTTCCGCAATAGTTACCAGCATTTCTCCTAACTCCCTTTTTGTGCACGGGAAACATGTACGCTTCCTTCCATAGATGCCTGTAAGCAGAAATCATCGGCTTCCGTTCGAAAAGGATAGGGACCTTGACGGCTAACATGATGCATACCGGAAGCAGAAAGAAACCCAAAAGAAGTTCAAATCAGGCTGCGTCTGTGCAACCGAGAACCCGGAAACTATATGAAGTCGAGTTATTAGTACGAGACACTGAAGAAGTCTGCACATTGTAGACGAAATACGCGTATCTGTCGAAGATAAGCAAAGGTAGTTGGAATTAAATGGAAGATACTAATTTTTCTTCTAATTTCTAGTTGATCTGATATAAGTTTGTGTAGAAATTCTGGGTGTATAATCATGTACGATGAAACGTTTGTAAAATTGGATGATAAAACCCGTACGCAAGGACAGAGATATCCCCGAAAAGGAGAAGGCCATTTTCATCGGGAAATTTGTCAAGAAGGTGATGGTGTGGCAGGCAATATGCGAATGCGTAAAATATCTAGCCCGTACATAACATCGGAGACAATGTACACCCAGAAGAACATCTAGGAATGCCTCCAGAAGCGTTTATTGCCGATGATCAAGCAGCATGATGGTCCAGTCATATTTTGGCCTGAAGGCATCATGTCATTTAGCCACGGACACACTAGTGTGGTTGGGGTGTGGAAATAGTTCACCTCCCCGTGGTGCACCCTGGAAACGTTAAGCTCCCCTTAACGGCTAAACGAACTACAACGGAGGAAGCGTCATATGGCGTGGGATCCAGCTGGAGGTCGTAAGCGGTCGTGACATGGGTAACAGGGACGATCCTGGGGTAATGCCGCACTCCCAGACGTTCCAACCCCGGTCCTGGCCCTGGCTTTCTCGAACGGAGGAGGGAACATACGACGCGAGGTTTGGCAGGTACCGTAAGTGGTCGTGTATGGAGATCGCGGACGATCTGGATTGACCACCAGACGTCCCGAACCCTGCTTGGATCCAGGAGCATCTCAATCGAATCAGCGTCAGGTCGGCGAAGCTAACTACTAAAGACCTATGTAGTTAGACATAGTGGGTGCGTAGAGCACACTAGCCCTCTCCTTGAAGTAATACCGAAAGGTGGTTCCGGGGAGGGCCGGGGCTCGAGGCACGGGTAGGTTTTAGTGGGTCGAGGAGTTGGCGCCCTCATCTCCACACCCTAAGTTCTTCAGGAGTCTGTTTGCAGATTTTCCATCCCGTCAAAAAAAAAACACTAGGGTGGTACAAATGCCAGAATGTCTGTTTCGTGCAGAAAAAAACATGAATCCGCCCAGTGGCCCACAAGCACGGTCAATCGAGACTTTCTGGGCTTTGGCCAATGCAAAACTACGGAAATTCGTAAAACCAGCGGTTGACATCAAAAGACAAAAGTGGTGAAAATGGTGGGAAGTGCAACTATGCAGAAACTTATGGGTCATGTTCGAGAAAAAGTGAGATTTCTCGGCTATAATTAAAGATTTTGATTAAAGTAGAAAGATTTTTTATGTAAAATACCAGTGCTGAAATAATTTTTCTGAAAAAATAATTGAAAAATCTAGAAAAACAACACATTTTTATATTATGAGTGTGTACTTATAATTTCTGAAACAGTCTATAAATCGTTTTGGGTTGCTGTTTATGTTGATGCGTAGAAAATGTTGTTGTGTGTAAGAGATCAATAATAATCTTAATGGATTTAATCATCTGACTCCTTCGAATGATAACAAAAAAGTAGATCTTCCTGCAAAAATTATAACGTTATTTATCAGAAGGGGGTGGGACGTTTGGCATATGGTCCTTTGGCATATGTATATGCTTTAATTGTTATGTTATGTATATGGATATTTGGCTGAATGGATGGTTGACATAATGGACGTTTGGCCGAAAATTGTCCATCAGCTAAGAAAAGGAAATAAAAATCCAAAAAAATATTCTCGAACGCATTGATAGCATCCCGATGTAATGAAGTATCCTAGACTTATTACACTTAGAGTTTATCAATATGTTTGCGTGTTTTCAATTAGGGAACATCCATCAATTATGTCACGCAAAAGGTGACTTTACATACCCCCCCCCCCCCTTTTGTCACGTTTTTTGTATGGATCGTCACGTTTTCCCAAACCCCCCCTTCCCCCCCCCCCCTACTGCGTGACTTATTTAATGAACCTTCCATAATAAGCATTCTGATTAAGCTTCCAACTATATCGATTCACTAAAAACCGAAATTTTTGTGTTCAAAAAGACAAAAACTGGTATTCGGCCATTTGCTTAAATACATGAGAAGTATGAAAATGTTTTGAAAAAAAAAACCTTAGACTCCTGATTTATGGTGTAAAATTGTATTGTGTTAAAAAGCTGGATGGAATGGGTGATTATTTTTAATAATCTTGAAGAAATATGCAGTTCCTTCGAAAGATACCTTCTTTTCATTCTTTTGAGCCTTGAAAATCCAAAAGTAATCTTCAGAAGCAAGCTCTTGCCGAGTTTATTACTTTTTTGTGAGATTGTTTTTTTCTTTCAAACATGAGTTTTACTGATCAAAGAAATATATCGCAGCATATTTGACGAAACATGTTCCTGTATCTGAAAGCGAAACGTTTATCCGGAATAAAACTCTTATGTGAGATTTTTCTTTCTATCAAACATGAGCAGTTTCTTGAAGTTTTACTGATCAATGTATAAAAAAATCAGCCAAAAGCCAATTCGGCCAAACATCTTTATACAAAACGTCCCATCAGCCAAACGTCCATTTGGCCAAACGATCATTCGGCCAAACGATCATTCGGTCAATCTTCCATTGGATCAAACATTCGTAAGCCAAACGTCGTTATGCTAAAAGGGTAATCATCTTGTCAGTGGCATTCAAAACAAACATTCGAACAAACAGTCCAAATTTTGCTTTGGTGGATATCTTCTATCCATTGTTCTTCGCTGACTGGACGCAGCGATTCTAACGCAGTGCAATTTAGCATCCAACCACTTCGCCAAGTCTCCACTGTTTAGCGTTGAGTTATCTTTATAGAATGATAAACCGTTTATCTACCCTGATCATCCCGAGCAACAAAATCTGCAAAGAAAATCGAGAGACCTCGGAGAGAAACACCGTGAAGCGATGCGATACTGGTCCCCACCAGTATAATTAATGGTTACCACCATTTATGGTTTCACATACATTAATTGTTATGTTATATATTCTCCGTGCGAGGAGTAACGATTATGATGTAGAAGGAGATGTTCGCTCATCACCATGAGGCACCAAGAGTGAACAACAGTGTTTTTGGCGAGGTCTCTACGTTGGAGACGACGAGAAAAACTTTAGTGATCGTCAGTCGGTGCGAATCGAAACAAACCCAAAAAAGGAGAGAGTTCCTCTCCCATGTGCGCATCAGTAAACAGAGTGCACACAATAGATCGCTAGAATAACTATACAAGCCACAGTGGTACATGAGCGTCTTCCAACCGGACATTTTTTGCCTGTTGAAGTGGCGGACTTAGTCCGTACTTTAACCTACCCCGCAGTGGGATGTTAGGCAAAAAATGTCGTTGGTTCGAGTACCACTGTACACATGCCCTTTTCGCTCAATTTTCCTACAACATCTGCTATGTTTCCAAGCCTGCCGCACACTAGCGGAACTATCAAAACTTTCTCTTCATATCTTTCAATTCTAGCCAAAAACATTGTTGTTCACTCTTGGTGCCTCATGGTGATGAGCGAACATCTCCTTCTACATCATAATCGTTACTCCTCGCACGGAGAATATATAACATAACAATTAATGTACATGAATCCTGGTTAGTGTGAGCTTTTTAGTGGAATACCTGTAACTAGAAAATGAAAATAAAGATCAGTAATTTCCATTTATTTCCAACTAACTATTAGTACACGACACTGAAGAAGTCTGCGCATTGTAGATGAAATACGCGTATCTGTAGCAATAAATGCAGTTGGAATTAAATGTAAATTACTAATCTTTCTTCTCGTTTTCAAGTTACCTAGAACATGTTAAGGTCATCTTTTACTCTGTTCTGCGAACATTTATTGGATACACCGATGCAATGCTGCTCAAGTGTAGTTCATTTTGGTTTCCATCAGAAAACCTTTTCCGTATTCCTACTTCCTACCGTTTCTAACGATGCACCCAAGCGCTATTATGCTTCTTAATCAATTTTCTTATGTCTTATTTGATGTGATTTATTCCGATTTTATGAGAGTGCACATACGCAATGTCCGGTTCTTTTTCTATTCAGTGCTCTCCTCTGAGCTAAACCGTTTCACTGTTCTTTTAGGGTAGCAAGCACTGTCCACATCATCTGTTATTACAAGAAACCGGATACCCTCGCGCGCCAAAAGGGTGCAACACTCCCAGAAAGAAAGACTGGTTTCACCTCAAATGGCGCTGACCATAAAATCGACTGTTCGTTTAACCCCTTTTTGGTTAAGATATCAATTTCCTTCCTGGACCGCCTTAAGCCCTACATCCAAAACCAAAACCTATTCATTGGAAAGCCAAGGGTGAAACCATTCATAATTCCTTACTCTTTCTTATGGGATATCGTTTTCTTATGCTTCCATTCGATGGTTAACGAAGAAAAAAAAACTCACCCATTCACTTGATTATTAGCAAATTAGTAATACCTCATTAGAAACCCTTCTCGACACGCTTGGAAGGCTTCAGCTGTAAATTTTTGTGTGCTCACCCATAATGTGTTTCCTGAATTTATTATAGACGATTATTATAACAATTTTCGCTTCCTCGATTTCACCTTCGAAAATGAATAAAGGAAAGAAAACGCAAGGTTGAATGGTTGCCCAACGGATAATGTCTTAATAAATGTATCCTTTTCCTTGAGGCAAACCGGAATGTAACATTTCCGAATGTTGACACGATCAGCGTAGAAATCTGTTTTCATTCCATTGGGAAGGCGTGCATAAGCCGAAAAGGATGAAGAAAATAATCTCCAATTTGGCAACACATAAGAAACAGCATAAACCACGCTGTTTCCGGATGTAACGGAGCGAAAGCAGCGCCGGGTGCAGCAGCTGCATTGTTGATTCGAAGGCCTTTGTAAGGTTGTATTGAATCATATTAATCCACCGTTGCCTTTGCTTGAGCCTATTTCGTGTGATATTGATACTAATATTATGTTTTATTAGAGCCAGTTTTGTGGAAGCCCATTCTCTTGATATACGAGAATTTACCTTTTCAACATAAACTGATCTATCTTAATCGCCAACCGCGATCAGCTGGTCCTCCGTTTTGGCCACGATATAATTGGAGTAGATCCTCCATTTTAGGTTCATCCAAAAAAATTCTTTCGGTTGCAAATCTTCACTATTGATCAAGAATCCATAACGAACGATTTAAATTATAGTCACTATTTTCATAGTCTGGCGGATACAACGACGGGAGCCAATTTGAACTGCCAGTTGGCGGAGCCAATCGAGCATATCTCGAGTAATACATATTAGGGCCTAAAGCCATTTGTAAACAATGACTTTAAATATCGATTTCTCCTGAATCTTAAATCACTCTCGTGAAATGAAACCAGCATTTGGTAGAAGACTGTTAGTTCTGCCATATAGAGTAGCAGGATATAGTGGGATTCTGGTAATTTGTGAGAAATCAACATTGTTTACAAATGGCTTTTAGGCGCTTAACATGAATTACTCGAGATATGCTCGATTGGCTCCGCCAACTGACAGTTCAAATTGGCTCCCGTTGTTGTATCCGCCAGACTATGAATCTAGTGACTATAATTTAAATGTGCAGCGATCCCATCTGTCAAAACTTATAGAATCATTTTATCTCAGGCCATTGACAAGCCTATATCAATAGCAGTGATTGACAGTAGACAGGATGTCCTGGCCCAAATATATTTGGGCCCGCTGTCAGCTGTCAAATCTAAGTCTAATCATTTGTTTTGGTTGTTTGTTTTGATGTGAAACACCACAGAAAGCTATCTTTGTATTGCTGATTGCAGTTAAAAATGGACTCCGACAAAAACAGAAAAAGTGTAATAAAAGTGCACGTTTACGTCAAATCGTTTCCTGTCTTCAGTGAACTTCTACCTTTCAGCATAAAGGATAAGTGCACCGAAGACAACAAAACGATTTGACGTAAACGTGCACTTTTATCACACTTTAAAATGCGCAAAAAGCACTTCTAGAGTCCAATCACAACTGCAATCAGCAATATCCCAACAAACATCAGTGTTGAATTAGAGCTTGTTCAAGCAAATTTGGAGAAGCTATTCAGGTGTTTCTTCTAGAATAGCTGAATAGCTTCTCCAAATTTGTTTGAACAAGCTCTAATTCAACACCGATGTTTGTTGGGTATGACGTGCACAACGAAAATGAGCAACAACAGACACAACTTACAATGTTGACATTATTATGACAGTTGTGCTTGCTGAGATGTTGTCTACACGCTAAGAAAAAAGTACCTAGCGGTGCAGTTAAGTGTGGGAAGCCAATTTTGGGTATAATCATGTTTACCTACCGTTGGGTTCAAATAAATTAGTGTTGGGTAAAGTTTTATCCAAAAGTAAATAACTTGTACCCATCTGTAGGTAAATATGATTATACCCAAAATTGGTTTCGCACACTTAACTGTTCTGCTGGGTACTTTTATGTTAGTGTGTACGTGAAAAAGTGGTCCTTGTCATAGGCCTGTCTTGATCAAATAAACAAGTTCCCATGCGTGTGCGTGGCTTCAATAAACGTTGTCAGTGAAGACAAAGGTAGATGTCAGTAATATGATTTGAACCGGATCTTTTAGACATTTTCTATTGTCATTCATGTCGGTTTGTCGGTGGTCCAATACCAGTCGATGCCTTCCAGCGTCAATTGAGTCTTTTCAACCTTTATGACCACGACGTCGCGTTTCGCCAGCTTCACCAGCCAATAGCTTCAGCCGCTCTATCTGCGCGTCCATGGCGAACCCCTTGGTCCGAAATACACCTTGAAGTCAGCACCTTGCTGTACATATTTGCGCCTTTGTTTTGATTTGCTGTGTTATTTTGACAGAATATTTGAGAGTGTGTTCGTGTGAGTTCATTATTAGGGGCGCATTATTAAGCTTGGGGCCGAGCTTGGGACCGATGAGTGAGCCAAGAAAAAAATCGTTTTTGTATGGGACCTACTGGTCTTTGAGTTAGTCTATGAACAAACGGTCACTCATCACATCCACAAGAATCAATCAGGACACCTAAATAGAGCAGATAAAGGCAAACAAGGACATAACTTTCTATAAACCTGACCTCGTGAGGGATATGTTTTGTTTAGAAGCATCAGAGATCTCCGGGGAGCTAGGAGGCCACAAAGTCTTATTGAGAAAATCAGTCAAATTCACCCGACACCACGTTTGGACGATATTCGCCGTGTGGACCGGTGCGCCGTCCTGTTGAAAGCCGTAATGATTCTTCCCGTAGAAGTCCCAAAGTGCCGGGGCCACAACCTTCTCCAGAACGTCGGACTTACAGGCGTTGATTTTCACGTTTTTCTCGATAAACACCAGTGGGAGCTTCTCACGCCAGGATACGGCCCCCAAACCATCACCGGCGCGGCACTTTGCAACCGCGGGCTATTTATGTGGGACGGAGGTATGCTGGCCAACGTCGGCGCCCACAGCTAATCATTTTGGACATTGCACGGCTGTTGCAAGACAAAGAGTTTCTCATCAGAAAACACGAACTCCTGACCTGAGTGCCGCGAAAGTATCAGTGTGGCTCTGTCCAGCCTCTTCTTCGTTGTAGCCTCCGTTATCCCGTGAAACTTGCGTTTCTTGTACGGTTTTTATCCCAGGTCCTTTGTCATCCAGGTCAGCAGTGGTCTTCCGGATCGAGCGGTTCATTTTTCAACGAACCCGCTCCATCACCACCTTGATGGCTGCTGGTGTCCTCACCGAACGCGGCCGCCTAGATTTCGCACGATCCTTGTACACGAATCCGTCTACCGGTACCGAAGGTTGGTGGTATAGATGAAATTCCGCTTCACCCCCCGGAATATGTCACCGGGTCGCTCACCTCTCGCAAACAACTTTACTACGACGTTGCGGTACTCCTTCATCGTCCGTGATAAACAACAAATGACAGCAAGTCGACACCATGCGCATCGGTTAGCCTATATGTGAGACTAAAGCTGACACCAATTTCAATACACAGAATGCACATGGTGCGCACCTACACGACGAAGTTGTATTTGAACTTATTGTATCTATACAATCTGTAAAAAGACTATGTAAAATTTCGTTTATTCGATTTAGATTCTAACACAAACAAGCACCCCGAACTGTCATTCTTGCTCTTTTATGTACTAGAATCTTGGTTTTTGCTTTTATTCGCTGTGTTATTCTGAAAAAAAATATTTGTGGGGTTGTTCGTTGTGAGTTATGTTTTAGGGGTGATTCATTGAGCTTGGGACCAACCTTGAAACCGATGTGCTCGTACTTCCTGAGCAAAAAGCTATATCCATTTTCTTCATGACTATCCTGTTACCAGTTAACTCACATCAGCTGCATAAATTTGCATAAGTTTCGCAGGAATAAATTAGAGTTGTCAGGTGCCGATGAAGGATACATTTGTGAACCAATGTATTTGTAACAAAACGCATGCTCAAATATTTAGAATACATAAATCAAGAATTTTCCTAAGCCAACTCATGAAATGCGAGGATTGATTACACTAGTTGAATTCAGTCAGAAGCGAACAAATAATCAGTAGAGGAAATAATGTTTGAAATAAGAAATATCTTTCTTATCAACATGCAACCAAGCAACTCTAGGAGAGGACAGCAATTTCTGCTAGAACCAAAGCTGTGAAGAGAAAGTTTTGATAAAAAGTAAGAGCACGACAAGTTGTGAAATTTAATAGAAGTGCTCTAAATTGAGCGTGGGGCATGTTTGAAAGGTGGCATCCGATCAAGCAGACAATCTCTTACGTAGCTACCACAGTTTGCGGTAGGGAACGGGAAGGGGACCCCCTTTGACAGGCAAAAGAGTACCCGCTTGATCGTGCTAATATGCCGCCAATGGCACAGAGCAGTTCTAGCGATGTAAATTTTTTGTTTTTATTAGGGGCCTGGCAACCCTATCCTATCAACTATGTATATAGACACTCAAGTAATAGACCGGACAACGTGCCGCCATGTTGTATCCAAAACGAACATTTCCTCGCATTTCCCATACGATTTGACAGTTGTTTTGGATACATCAACTGTGCCAGACTCACGTTGTCCGGTCTATTACTTGAGTGTCTATAATCAACTAGCGCTTGATAGTATATATGCAACCAGGGACCTGGCGGGCAGGGATTTTCCTGTAGCCAACATCTCTAACAACCAAACGTCAAAACATGAATTGTTTGTAAACAATGCTGGCGTTCCTACCCGTAAGAACAAACGTCAGACGGGCCTTATTCAAATAAGGCCCGCGATAGGTTGCATATTGTCAAACGCTAGTAAATAGGATAGGGTTGCCAGGTCCCTGTATGCAACATATCTTGTGCCTTATTTCGACACAATTTTTTCATTAGGGCCTAACTGACAAACGTAGACAATGGCTTCTTCCTTAAATTTCTTGTTATTGAAAACTCGCCTAATCAATCCACCACAATCATTTCGAAGAGGAAGTGTTCATCTATCCGATAGAATTGGAGGCTTACATGGGTAGCTTTTGTGTCACGAGAAATTTACGGATAAAGCTTCAGTCAACGGAATTAAACATGGGTTTGAAATAGAAAAAGAAATTTCTTTCGAATACGATACCGACCGTAAGCTAGGAAAAAGTTTCTTGATGCTGCAAATTGGTGTTGTTGATTTACAGGAGAATGTTTTTTTATCAGAGAAAGCGACGAATATAGTAATTATTTACAGCCAATCCGACCTTTTGAAATGTTCGCACTGAACTGGTCTTAGAAAATGACTTTATAGATTCAGATTTGAGTTTAATTAAAACTTAAAAATACAATTAATTTAAATGATCAATCTGATTAATCTAAATTATCAACCAGCATCTGAATCATCTTTCATTGATTTCGAAAATTTAGCGCACATCAGGCTAACAACAGACTGGCAAACGTGACAGTGGTTTCATCTGTAAATTTATCGTCATACAAAATCTACCCATGTAAGCTACCGATTCAGCCAAATAAGAATTCGAAATGGCTGTGGTAGATTAGAGCATCATTAACGGTGGGGAACAGTAGCGCTGCTATTTCAGAAGCGCTGCAGCGCTCTCATTTTAATTTAGCCACCCTTCTCCACACCGGTCGTTGCTATAGCGGTGATCAATTTAGTTACCCTATCCCGTACCGGTAGAGAGGTAGAAGTAATCTTTTTTTTTATAAATCATTTATTTGCACAGGCTCAATCGAATCAACTTTACAAAGCCAAGTGTTCAGTTTTATATACACTAAGGTTTTTTTTACACGGGAGATACGTACCGTGTAAAAAAAAACCGTGCAAAAAAACCGCGTTAATTCCGGAATCCGTGTAAAAAAAACCGTGCTAATTCCGAAAATCCGTGTAAAAAAAAACCGTGTTAATTCCGAAATCCGTGTAAAAAAAAACTTTGATAACATGTTAAGTCTTTTGCAATGGAAAACACTTAAAAGATTTTCTAAACGGTGGAATGGATAGCAAAACAACTTACAAGAGTCAAGCGAAGGCTCCAACGCCAGAACACAAAATAGGACCGGAGTGAATGTGTGTGGGGATAAGTGGGAATAATACAAGTACATTCATGATGGCATATCTCGAGACCCTTGATATCTGCAAAGGTGCGGTCTTGAGCAAAGTTGTTCAGAAGGTCAAGAGCATTCGAAAAGTGAAGGGCTTTGTTCGGAATTCCACCACTACGTGGCGCTAGTAAGCATACGAAATTGAGCATTTGCAACTTGTTCTGTTTCGAGATTTTGATAAGATGGATAGTTCTAGTCATCGGCAAAGTTGTTCAGCAGATCAAAGGCATTTAAAAGATGGGCCGTTCTTTCGGAATTCCACCGCTACGTGGCGCTAATGAGCATGCAAAATTGAGTATTTTCAACCTGTTCTATCTCGTTATTCTAATAAGATAGAAAGTTCTAGTTTTGGGCAAAGTTGTTCAGAAGGTCAAGGGCATCCGAAAGGTGAACCGTTCCATTCGGACTTCTACCGCTACGTGGCGCTAGAGAGCATGCAAAATTAAGTATTTTCAACTTGATGTAGAAGGAGATGTTTGCTCATCACCATGAGGCACCAAGAGTGAACAACAATGTTTTTTGGCTAGAATGAAAGATAGTGAAGAGAAAGTTTGATAGTTCCGCTAGTATGCGGCAGGCTTGGAAGTATGACAGATGTTTTAGGAAAATTGAGCGAAAAGGGTATGTGTACAGTGGTACTCGAACCAACGACATTTTTGCCTAACATCCCACTGCAGGGGTAGGTCGAAGCACTGGACTAAGTCCGCCACTTCAACAGGCAACCTGCCGCACACTAGCGGAACTATCAAAACTTTCTCTTCATATCTTTCATTCTAGCCAAAAAACATTGTTGTTCACTCTGGTGCCTCATGGTGATGAGCGAACATCTCCTTCACATCATAATCGTTACTCCTCGCACGGAGAATATATAACATAACAATTAATGTATTTTCAACTTGTTATTTTTCGAGATTCTGATAAGATGGAAAAATTCTAGTCGTCGGCAAAGTTGTTCAGAAGGTCAAGGGCATTCACGAAGATTTTTCTTTCAACTACAACATATGTTTAGTTCAAGGCAATTCTTGAATTGAATCAACCATACTTCATGGTTAAAAGAGCGATCATTCATGCACATCTGTCATGGGGTTAAATCAAAACAAAAATGTTATAATTCCAACCAGTGTGTATATCTGAAGCAGCTCTACAAAAATAAAAACAACAACCTGCTCGTTTCAGATCACTTTCAAGTTTATCGTGGCGATCTACGAAGAAGAAAATCGGATGAAGTTCTTACTGCTTACTTAGTTCTTCTTAGTACGTACACACACAAATTCATACGTATATTCTCACATACACGCATTCACACATACACGCATACGCACATGCATACATACACATGTACACATTTATACATGCATATTATTAAAACACATTACTACATGCACACAAACACACTTGCATTTTCATACACACACTCACATAGCACATGTAAAATCATACACACGTACACACACTCCCACGTTCATTTATACGCACCTTGACATAAACATATACGCGGTTTTCAAACACACACAAACACACACACACACACACGACCATACATACACACACCTATATTCATACATAAATACTTATCCCATCACCGAACAAGTAAATCAATTTGGAAATGCTTAATTTTGCATGCTCACTAGTGCCACGTAGCGGTGGAAGAACGGCCCATCTTTTGAATGCCCTTGATCTGCTGAACAACTTTGCCGATGATTAGAACTATCCATCGTATCAGAATCTCGAAACAGAACAAGTTGCAAATGCTCAATTTTGTATGCTCACTAGCGCCACGTAGTGGTGGAATTCCGAACAAAGCGCTTCACTTTTCGAATGCTCTTGACCTTCTGAACAACTTTGCTCAAGACCGCACCTTTGCAGATATTAAGGGTCTCGAGATATGCCATCATGAATGTACTTGTATTATTCCCACTTATCCCCACACACATTCACTCCGGTCCTATTTTGTGTTCTGGCGTTGGAGCCTTCGCTTGACTCTTGTAAGTTGTTTTGCTAGCCATTCCACCGTTTAGAAAATCTTTTAAGTTTTTTCCATTGCAAAAGACTTAACATGTTATCAAAGTTTTTTTTTTACACGGATTTCGGAATTAACACGGTTTTTTTTACACGGATTTCGGAATTAGCACGGTTTTTTTACACGGCTTTTCGGAATCAGCACGGTTTTTTTACACGGGTTGGAAAAACCGTGCAAAAAAAACCGTTAATTCCGAATCCGTGCAAAAAAGCCGTGCAAAAAAACCGTGCAAAAAAACCGTGTAAAAACCTTAGTGTACATCAGTTATCTTAAAACTGAAGGGTATACATTTTTGAGTAGATCCACTTTTTACGAAAATTGATTAGCATTTCCGTGAGAGAAAAATTGTACTAAAAAATTGAGTAAAATGAAACGAAAGTGTAATTTTCTTTTGTCTCCTGAGAGCGCGTGTATTTTGCAATCAATCCACAACTCTGCCTCTGTTCGCATTCATCGTTTGAAGCTCGCACATCAGAGTTCAAAGAGCAGCAGCTTCTTGAGGACAAACTCCTTTGTTTAACATTCGAAGTGCATCAAAAAGTGTCCGGGTAGTCCACTTTACCATTTATGTGGCATTCGTGTCGAGACGTTTTTTATTATGAATTTATACATTCATTGAATTTATCAATTGGAATGCATAATTTTATAAAAATATGCATTGCAATGCATACATTTGATTTATGCATTATATGAAATGCATATATTTAAAATATGCATAGGAATGCGTATATTTGATGTATTATTATCAATGTATAAACCTGATTTTTTGTTCTAATGACCGGATAGATCGAATATGGTTTTAGCATAGAATTTATGCTTTTTAGTATATTTGTTTTTCTCCGTGTACCAACTGCTTCATGCGCTGCAATCGGGCTGCTAAATTTGAGCACCCGACTCTTCCCGAAAGCCTCGCTGCTAGTTTGGGAGCGCGTTTAGCAGCGACCGGTACGGTGGTGAGTGATGATAGAGCGCTGCTAAACGGGGTTCTATACCCCACCGCTAATGATGCTCTTAGTGAAGCAAGTTTTCAAGGTCGACAAATTCAAAGAAAAGGCAATTGTTTACGTTTGGAAGTTTGGCCGTAATTAAAAATCTTGGTCGATTTCAGATGTCACATGTCCAAAATTGTCAAAATCATGTGAGCTATGGTGCATCTATATGTGGTTGACAGTGGCGCAAAACGCCTGGTGTCGAGTGATTGACTAGAATAGAACATCGAGCTAATATTTATATAAACGTGTTTGTGTTTGTATACACAGTTTAAAATAAACATGGAATTGCCTACGATATCTTCATATCTTTATTAAAATTCATGGGATATTACCTGTAAATTCAAGCCATGAATCGCAATAATCAAGTCTGTTGCATGAACGATTGGAAACAATTGTTATGTTTAATTTTGGTGCTTTTGCTTAGGAACTTCATAAGGCTGACTAATGCATGGATTTTGTTTCACACGAAGTTGTTCTTGTATACCTTTAAGCTTTCCCGATTACAAGTGTTGATATATACTAGTGGGCAAGTGACTAAACCCATAAACTCAGCTCAATAATATAAATTTATGAAATTTACACTAATTTCTTATAGCGAAAAAATCATAATGCAATCTTATGAATATCGAAAGTTTATGTCACCGAGTGTACAGAAATGTATCATTGCGTTTTAAAATAGAGCTCGCACAGAGCTGGAAATAATTTATAATCATCCAAAATGTTTTATTTTTTATTTAAATTCAGATTGTTTCCCTGTTACCCTTATTCAGATGTGATTTCACACTAGTATCTTCACGTAACATTTAATGGACGTGATTTTTTAAGCAAGAATGTGTTGCACCTGCATTGGAATTTGAACAAAGATTTCTCACGACTGAAGAATGAATGCCAGTTGCGTTAACTGACCCAAGACTGGATTTAAATTTCATATGACAACTGTAAAATATAAAGGATACATATACACTCAGATTATTTTACAGATATCTGTAAAGTTTTACCGAATTCTCAACACCTGAACGTTCGGCAATCCGATTTTACGGATTTCGGTTAAATTTTACCGAAATCCGGTAATTTTTTGTACAGATATCCGTAAAATTTCACCGAAATCCGTAAAATCGGATTACCGAAGGTTCAGCTGTTGAGAATTCGGTAAAACTTTACAGATTTTTGTAAAAAAATCTAAGTGTGTAATCTCTACAGTACACAGAAAAAATTGTTGTAGTAAAAACTACCATTTCAACCGACTATGCCTATCTTTAAAACTACCATAAAATTTCAGTCCATTTTACTACGTTTATGGTAAAACCTTCAACATTTGTGGTATATTTGACAGACCTCATATTGATATCAACCGCACCATGGTTGATCTAATCGCAGGCTTGGTAAAATCAAACGCATTTATTGTCAGCTGAAAATTGTTGGTGATTGCGCTTAATTTAACCCTCGAAATGGTAGTTTCTACTGCGACTTTTTTTTGCGCGTAGAAATGAAGATTCCGCGTAGGAAAAACAGCCAAGCCGCATAATGCTACCATATTATTGCTGAAATTTCAGTAACCAAACCTGTTGCTGCAAAGTCCAAGTAAAAGTCGAGGAGAATGAAGATGACGATTCTGGAGACAGGCAGCTCATGTTAATGTGTCGGCTCATTTTTAATGTAAACGTATATAAAAAATATTGTAGAATTAAAAACTGTATTGCAAGCTTATTTGTTGAATTTCAATCAACTTTATTTCAGTGAATGTTACTCAATACGATATACTGAGATTACTCAGTTTGAAACAAGCATTTTTATCCTGTCGCATATTTATTGAGTCCGTCTACATTTGACTGTTGCAAACATTATTCATTTGTCCCATCTTTTACCTCCTGGACTGTGATTTTCGGATATTGCATTATTTTAAGCTTCCGAAAGCTCATTCAATGTTCGAAAACATTTCACAGACACACATTAGCACCTTCACATATACTACCCAGCACTCAAAAGCGCGCGTTAGTTCTTCGTGCGAGTGAGTGAGGCAGCAAGAATAACATGCGTATGAATAGACATTGGTGTAAAAGAGCATGCCCTTTCTTCGATAGGACTCAGTAGCGATCGATTTTCTGTATGCTTGCGCGCTGGCGCTTTCAAAGTACGAATCCCAACAAAAAGCTTCGTTTCGTCATTAAGTAAAGTGAACGCTTTGGGAGAAGAAGTGTGAATTTCATCCGGATTACTAATTTATTGAAAGGTAAGTGAAGAGTGAATTTTAGTGATTAAAATATCGATTTCAATTCGATTTAGTGATATTTCGGTGTGATTTGTGATTGTGATTTGAATACGTGAGTGTTTGCAAGAATTATTGAAATTGGAGTTAGGGGGAGACAATCCCCGGGGAAACTCGGACTAAGCAAGCATTTCTGTTAGCTCCAATTCGGCTCCTCTTCACTACGACGCCATTTTGTTGCATTGTTTTCAATATTTTCTTGCTCTTTCACGATCGTTCATGATTTGGGGCTTCGCATTCGCAAATTTCGGATAAAGTGTTAACATTTGTAAACAGAGGTGCGAATTTCGAGAGCTGTTCAGATTTGAAGTGAATTCTGATAACAGGATTGGATTTTCCCACTAATAGGAAAGATTGTTAAAAATTGGGGCGAAGGCCGAGCCACACGATAGATACCGCAAGACCCACTCGTTACATATTTTCTTTTATTCCTTGTGATTGCTTTCATGACCGTGTGTGATGGTGGTAGTGGAAGTCGCGCGCGGCATGACTAGTTGACAACGTTGTCATCCCGATTCTAATGCTTCTCACCAGGTCAGTGGACTTGGGTGAAGTGGGAAGAAGGCGTGAGTTCGTCCGGCGGGAAAGTGGTTCTATGTTATTTTTTTCATCTCGAGGTTGGCACGTTTGCACTTGCATCTAAACAAGTTATTGATTTTTTATGCTCATATTCTTCAGCGCATGTCATAAGATATGTTCTTATGTATGAAGTACATGAAGGGTAAAATGTATGCTGCAGGACGCATGTACCTAGACGTGATCATTTTGTATCATGGACAACTACCTGTTCTTGTTTTGATTCATAAGAAAATGGTCCAAAAATATTTTTCGTTTGGAAATCATTGTTGATCCAATTGTCAATATTGAGGCGATAACATTTTTTCACATATCTAACCTGATGCAAAATATTGACAGATATGTACAACAATAACATTGTTATGCAAATCATTGCATTGTGTAAGTTTATAATATTATAACTTGTGTGGTCAAAAATACACTTAACTTTAACGGTTGCCTAAGTGTCTCCACTAGCATTTTCTGTCTTAACATTTGAGTTCACTGTCCAAGAATAAGCGGAGAGGCATATAGGGAAACTGCCCCCATATAAATCTCATTGTTCCTATATTCATCCTACGATGAATCAAACAATTGGGCAGTTGAAGGATCGGTTTCGTGTTCTAATAATGTTTGCTTACGTTAAATAACTACAACAAACATTACTAACTAATCCTGTCACGTTTATATCGTTTTATTTCAAGTAGGATGAATTGCAAAGTGATGAGATTAATATAGGTACATCTCCCTTATATTAGATGTTAAGACAGATCTGTTTAACCATAATATTTGATAAAAATAGACTTTAATGCAGACCTTTAAAAAACATGATGAAATCCAAGATAATACTGCAAACAATTTACAATTTATAAACTTGTTTTAAGGGCTTATGCTGAATCATTATTAGTGACTGTCATTACCTCATCATTTAGAATTGATATAATTCAGAGTCGGTACTAAATATTGGAAATTTAATCACATCACTTTGTATGCTTAGGGAAGGTCCATTAATTATGTCACGCAGTAAGGGGGGGGGGGGGGTTTGGGAAAACGTGACGATCCATACAAAAAAATTTGAAGGTCCATACAAAAAACGCGACAAGGGGGGGGGGGGGTGTTATAAAAAGTCATTTTTTGCGTGACGTTATTAATGGACGTTCCCTTACTTGCTGTTAGCAATCTGATAGAGTTCGATTCGATGTTGATTCACTAACAATCGAGATTTATCAATTTGAAATAGCAAGGTGAGTTTGCGAGAGCGAGATAAAAAATAGGAAAGAATACACGGAGCAGCGATTTACCTTAAGAGAATCCATCGTTACTCTACACACTGAAAATGTTGGGATCGTGTACTACAATTCTCGAGTACTTTTTCAAACAGACGTATCTGATTTTATAAACAAAGGGGGGAAGTAATGCCTTGTTCAGACTACAGAGTTATAACATGTTAAAACGGTTGTCAAAAAATTTCAACGAGAAATTCGTCATCACGATACGTTTATAACATGTTATAACTGCTCAGTCTGGCCAGTGTTTAAGATTCAAACGTAAATTTCTAAATACTCTTAGCACTCTCACGGAAACTAGAATTACCATCATGTTAGGGAAACGTTATTTCTTGTGTTGGTGGCCCTTGTTTACAAGAATGTGCTAAGGGTTTGAAGAATTTAACGTTTGAATCTTTCTTCCCCTCTAAAGCAGATACGTCTGTTTGAAAAAGTAATCGAAAATTGTTTTAATTTGATTGATGTCATATGTTATGAGGGATCTGTCTTAATTTTAGTGGAGACACCGGGCTAGATGTCCACTTTATTTCAAGTGTCTGTGATACGGATCATGTTCTCTTTAAATAAATGAAAACAGATACCATATATACTGCCGCTATTCGCATAACTGTCCCATGGTAATTTTTGAATCTATGGAAACCTCCATCAATTCTGTCACGCAACAAAGTGACTTTTTAAATCGCAGGCCCCCCTCTCGCCACTGTTTTCGTTTTTTGTATGAACCTTCAAGCACAGAGAACAGACGTTCATCTTCAGTCTGCTACTTGTGTAAAACTTTAAACCGACATTTCAAATGTATGTCGTTATGCTCCTGCTAGGCGGCGCTGCAATTGTGCGATAACTGCCATGTCATGAAAAGGTATATGGACATCAATGTCTGTTCTCTATGCTTCAAGTTTGTTTTTGTATGGATTGTCACGTTGTCGAACCCGGATAATTGCAAAGAAAACAAATAATGACTCCGATACTGCGCATGTATTAAAAATTTATTTCTACACGGCCAGCTATTTTAACTCAGTTATGAGTCGTTTTTGACTCACTTTCGTCGAAAGTGGAGTTAATCAAATTGGAATAAATGTAACAGTAGTTGACAAGTCGACAAACCAAAAACATGATAATGATAATGAGAGTTGAATAAATTCGAACTGAGAGTTTGAATTAATTCAAACCAGAGTTCAGAAATAGATCTGATACCCCGTAACGCACCACGTCTACCAGTGTAACGGGTCATGATTTGCCATAGCTTCGTTCGATCTATCAAGTCATATGTGACTTTGGAGTCAATTAACAGATGATGGGTTGGGACCTGATACTCACGACATTTCAGAAGAATTTGTTGCAACGTAAATATTTCGTCGTTTGTTGATTAACAGTCCGTGAATTCGGCCTGGTAGTTACCGACAAATCTTGATAACAGCAGTAGTTGAGCAGGCTTTTGTAAGCATCATTAGTGAGCTTTCTATAGATTGGACAAATCACTCCATCCTAAAATTCCTCTGGTAGTTGTTGTCTATCCCGAACATTGTCAATCACTCAGTGCATCAATCTTATCAGTTTATTGTTTATTGTTTATTTGAATTAGACATCAACAGACCAAGTTTAGGTCCTAATGATGTTAAATAGAAAAAAAATACAATAAGAAACGATTACATAACCTCCTAAGTGGAGTCAAGACACAAACATAAATAAGTAAAAATAAAATAATTAAAGCTAACTAGAAATTAGAAGAAAAATTAGTATTGTCCATTTAATTCCAACTACCTTTGCTTATCTTCGACAGATACGCGTATTTCGTCTACAATGTGTAGACTTCTTCAGTGTCTCGTACTAATAACTCGACTTGCTAGTACTCGTACTAATAACTCGAGTTTTTAGTACGAGACACTGAAGAAGTCTACACATTGTAGACGAAATACGCGTATCTGTCGAAGATAAGCAAAGGTAGTTGGAATTAAATGGAAAATACTAATTTTTCTTCTAATTTCTAGTTACAGGTATTCCACTAAACAGCTCAAACCCTTTAGGATTAATTAAAGCTATAAACTATCGTAACTACGTGCGTCAATTGTTCTTAAAACGTCAGATGGAGAACGAAAATAGACGCCACCCTATTGAAGGTTCGCTGCAACCCGTGAATAGTGCTATTCAACCCATGGTTGGTGCGGCAAAAGGAAGCCTGAGCATGGAGTTGTGACGCATTGGCCCTTGTTGGACGTTGATGCTAATTTGTTGAAGAATGCTTCCGCAGTCGATTCTTGTAGCACATCTGCAACAGTTAAAGCTCTACATGCATCTCTACGGCCCGCAGAGGGTCTATTTCCCACGACTAAACTTGATAAGTGCCGAAGCAAGACCATCTTTACCAGCTGCTTTGCTGTTCTTTAGCTGTTTGATGACCTCCTTAACGTTATTCATAATTGGAACTGATACTTCCTATTCGTTTGCTGCAACTGATATGTCCTCTGTTCAAATATTGGTTTATCTGCGCCATTCAGATGTTCATGAAATCCTGCACCCCATCTTTTGATCAATTTTGCCAAAATTCTACTATTGCTGCCTCTGTGCATCTCGGCACGCGGCACGAAACCTTTGTGTGAATACTTTATCTGATAGTAGAACTTTCGTGTTTTTTGTGAGCGGAACAGCAGTTCCACTTCTACTCTGCTTCTTCCTCGTGGCGTTTTTTTGTTCAAAATACGCGTTATTCTCTGGCTGCGTTATTCTCGTTCAACCTCTCTTGATACTCACCGTCGAACCAGTCGTTTGATCTTCCGCGTTTCACGTAACCTAGGACACATTCAGCTGCGTTTTGTAAGGCTGTTTTTGGCTCCAAAAGTCCTCAAGAGGCATATCGTCGACTAATTCCTAGTTCGGCAAAGCAGCTTCTAGGTTTTGTGCGTACTGTATGACGACTTCTGGCTGTTTCAGTCATTCAATTACGGTACAATTACCGTGGTACGTTGTTAACAACGGATAGTTTTGGGCGCATTTTTACCATGAGTAAATAGTGACCTGATTCGAACTTAGCGGCTCGGTTGGTTCTCACATCAAGGATTTCCGAAAAATGTCTTCCATCATTCAAAACGTGATCGATTTGCGATTCAGATTGTTCTTGTGATTTGTCGGAAGATGCGTTGGACCTGCGTGCTACGAATATTCCTTAAAGTTGGTGAAATCTAGGTCCCAGTCCAAGGCGATTCTCGTTCCTTTTCTTCGTCGGCACTGAACTTGTCAATTACTGGTCTGTATTCCTCTTCATGGCCTACCTGTGTTTTAGTCCTCGACAACGAGTTGGATGTCGTGGCTTTCACGATCAAATTCCCTAGACAGCTGCTCGTAAAAAGCATCCTTGTCTTCATTCCTTCAAAGATGGGTAGAGTGAACATTAATTGTGCTTATATTGAGGAAAAGGCCCTCAAGTACACTATTCCTCATCACGAGAAAAGCTGTTCCGAGCTCGTGCGATTCTTCGCAGCTCTTGTAGATGGTGTAACCACCAAACGAAAGCACCTCTTTTTTCTACGATTATACGAATATATTAGATATCACACGGGTACATCCAACAAAGTTGAAAGATCTGCAATTCCATGTTCGGAGTTTCCAATCGTTAGGCCATTTTCGTTGCTTTGGTCTATGCCTATTAATCCGTTCCTTTTGGAGTATTCGTTGTAACTGTGTATGTTTTGTTCGATGCCAGCTCGCAAGACCTGCATCAAAATCCCCTGTCTCACAGGAGGACCATCGTGCAAGGTTTTCTTCATAGTCTAACCGCCTTCATGAAAGACACTCGGGTGCAACCGCCCCTAACCTACAGAAAAAACGTTGTTTTGAGCTGCCGCTAACATGGGATATAGACGATCGGATGGCTGACCCAATGGCTGTCCCGAAAATCGCTTGGAGTCGTAGAATTTCACAACAATATTAATCATCACTTTATTCAACACCAACAGACTTCTAAAGTCCCAATGTTGGTATCATAATCTTAAAAACACTAATGGAAAGTAAAACGAGAAGCCTCTGTGAAATGTTTGCCGCGGTAGGCGAAAGTATTGTTGAGATTCTATTGAATACCCACTGCACACCTTTAATGTCACCGTCCATGCTGTAATTTGTTCGACGACATGGTATTCTTAGCATCATGCGGCAATGCCCGTGGTCGAACGTTGATATTGATCTGCTTCAAAGGATACTGCTAAAGATTCGGCCGTACAACATGTCTGTGACAAAGAGAGCCCTAGATATGTTTCGATGATTCCGAAGTGGTTCCAGATCTTTCAGTTGACAACGGCTCTCGTATCTTAGCAGACGGGACGGATCTCTACACGGCCACCTTCGCAAAACGAACGTAGAAACCTGCGTTGCACTGATTCCACTCTTCGGCGCCAGTTGTGTATGTTGTATTTCAGACAAACGAGCAATATTCCAGAATCGGCCGCAAAACAGACTTCAAGCAATATCGGTGCCTTTCTTTACTCATCTGGAATATAAAGCCTAGAGCTTTGGAAGCCTTGTTTACTATGCACGAAATGTGTAGCTTGTCTGACAACCGGGAATCCAGAAGAACTCCTGATTGTCGTATCTTGTGTCAGAGCTAGTATTCAGATAATCTTTTATAGGAGTGAAGGTAATCCTCTCGCATTTCTCCGGGCTAACAATCATTCGATTCCCAAATTGTTACATTTTTTTTCCAATCGATTGATGCAAATGAATTTAGGAAATCTATCAAGGAATGACTGAGTTTGAGCGTTTAAGAACATTTGGGATCAAGTTCCTTTCACTTCGAAGTTTTCAGAGCACGAACCTCACACATTCAGGCGTGAAATTTTGAAAAATCGCATGCTCCACTGGAGCATTCATTGTTTAGCAATTTGAGCGTTGTTAATTTTTTTTGTGATGTAATTCTTCTAGCAAAAACTACCATTTCGCCCGACTATGCCTATTTTCAAAACAAACATGAAATTTCAGTCAAATTTACTACGTTCATGGTACAACCACAGAGAACAGACGAACGTCTGACATTTCAAATGTATGTCGTTATGCTTCTGGTAGGCGCTGCAGTTGTGCGCAAACTGTCATGTGAATGTCAATAATGTGCCTAGCACATAACCTGAAAAGTATTGTTAATTTTTCTCTGCACTTGCTTCTTATACCGGCAGCCAGCCCATATTAACTTTTATACACGTTTTTCAAGAAAAGGTATATGGTATATGATGTTTGCGCTTAATTTAACCCTCGAAATGGTAGTTTTTACTGTTTTTTTTTGCGTGTTCCTACAAATAGAATACATAGACCTAGAAACTATAAATTAAGGCAATTTAGATCATTTATTAATAGTAATTCTCTCGTTTCAGCTCTAAACCGAACACTGTAAAACAGCGATGGCCCGTACTAAGCAGACAGCACGTAAATCTACTGGAGGCAAAGCTCCACGTAAGCAGCTGGCCACCAAGGCCGCCCGTAAAAGCGCCCCATCGACCGGTGGTGTAAAGAAGCCCCATCGTTACCGCCCAGGTACCGTGGCTCTGCGAGAAATTCGTCGGTACCAGAAGTCCACTGAACTTCTTATCCGCAAGTTGCCCTTCCAGCGGTTGGTTCGTGAAATTGCTCAGGACTTTAAGACCGATCTTCGTTTCCAGTCGGCTGCCATCGGTGCTCTCCAGGTAAGTTTCCTTAATCTTAATTTACCTACTGAGACACTCAGCCGTGTCTGCTAATGTAAATAATGACTTTTCTAATATACCATTCGTTTCTCAACCCTCATAGGAAGCCAGTGAAGCCTACCTGGTAGGTCTGTTTGAAGACACGAACTTGTGCGCTATCCACGCTAAGCGTGTCACAATTATGCCTAAGGATATTCAGCTGGCCCGCCGCATCCGAGGCGAACGTGCTTAAGCAGCAGGCATCTTTTGCTACTATTACTACTATAATTACTATAATGATCAACATCTCCCCCTCCTTTGATATATGGTAATGATAATTCTGTATTTAAGGTTCAGAGCCGGAAAATCACATCCATTTGCATTATTGAAACCAACAACGGACAAAACTTTCACATTTTATTTACTTTTTAACGAATCCGGATGAATGAAAATGGCGCAATGTTATCAAAGAGTACATTTTTTAAAGATTATTTTTCGTTTTTGTTTTATAGTTTGTTTGATGATCTATCTAAACCACGTAAACAAGGAAATTTAACTGATAAAAACTGAGTCTAGAATTAGTTTACGCATAAATGTGAAAGTAATTAAAAAAAACTGAAAGGAAAATCCACATCGCATCTGGCGAGCTGTTAAATTCGATACTCTGATTAAATGCTCCACAACACTCAAAAAGAGGCTGGGGTAATTCTGCTTGCGACTTGCTATGTGAATGTTCCTTCTGTAACGAAAAAAAAACTTAGTAATTTAAGGTAGTTTTTAAGATACTGTGTGAAGAAACAAAACGCAATCAATGTTCTTTGGACTCTTCTGATCATTCGTCTCCAACTCGTTTGAACCTGAAATTCGAACATAATTTTTTTGGAACTGGAATATTTAATTTTGTACATCTGATTTTGTTCATGGAATGAACGCAAATACAAAGGAAAGTAACCGAATATGCAATTTATTTTTATTTAAATAGAAGATTACAAAAACTGATTGGTGTTTGAGCTAGTAGAAATTATCGGTTTTGTTTCTCCCATATGCGTATAATCAAAATAGTTTTTATTTAACCAAAATTATGCAACAAACTTTAATTCTACACAACAAACATGCAATTTGTCTTGAGCGGAAGGTATAACAGAAGTTCAATAAATCAAACACATCTAAATTAAAACGTTATACGTTGTACTGAGCTATGATGACATGTCTGTTTGGCAGTTATTAGTTTTAGCAATCGCTGAACCAGGTTAAAATTGTAAAATAACCACAATGGATGGTCGTATCGCATGAAAACATGTTCCACATCTGGTAACATGCAAAAGACAGTTTCATCTCACACATCCTCACAACTCTGGATCAACAATAGAAAAGGGCCTATCAACATTTGTAAACAAACACTTCTGAGCCTATTTCCTCGCAAAGCGTAGGCCACCCACGCAAACCAATACCATCATCATGTAGGAGAAAGTTTCCCCTACACGATGATTCTGTAGGTTTGCGTGTGTAGCCAGCGGCTTTCGAGAAAACGGGCTCAAGAGTGTTTGTTTACAAATGTTGATGGGCCCTTTTCTATTGTTGATCCAGAACTGTCTGGTGAACAAGAATCCGTAAGCTTTGAGACTATTTTTGTCATTTGTCTGCCAAAATAAATAGTTCCAGAGTGTCTGTAACAAAATCACCGACAAACCGACATGAAACTCAATCTTCACTATTGATCAAGAATCCATAACGACGGATTTGTAGCGATCCCATCTGTCAAAACCTATAGAATCATTTTATCTAGATCAATTAAATGTTTCCAGAATTGCTCAGACATGAACCTTCTTATCAAGTTCCGAAGCGTGTTCGTGGCTTCAATAAAGATTTTCAGCGAACACGAAGATAGATGTCAGTAGAAAATGTCTCAATATTTCTGTTCAAATCATACTACTGACATCTATCTTCGTGTTCGCTGAAAACGTTTATTGAAGCCACGAACTCTCTTGGGAACTTGATAAGAAGGTTGATGTATGAACTATTTTTGACACATTTATTTGATCTAGATAGATCAACATGATTCTATAGGTTTTGACAGTTGGGATCGCTGCACATTTAAATCGTTCGTTGTGGATTTTCGATCAATAGTGAAGATTGAGTTTCATGTCGGTTTGTCGGTGATTTTGTTACAGACACTCTGGAACTATTTATTTTAATCTCGTAACAGCGGCTGGATAGTCAAAAAGAGAATTAATATAGTTGCACCGTCAAACCGGCATGAATGACAATATATCTTAATATTTTTGTTCCAATCATATTACCACCGACAAACCGACATGAATGACTGTAGAAAATGTCTCAATATTTCTGTTCAAATCATATTACTGACATCTATCTTCGTGTTCGCTGAAAACGTTTATTGAAGCCACGAACTCTCTTGTGAACTTGATAAGAAGGTTCATGTCTGAGCTATTCTGGGCACATTTATTTTATCTAGATAACATGATTCTATAGGTTTTGACAGATGGGATCGCTGCACATTTGAATCGGTCGTTATGGATTCTTGATCAATAGTGAAGATTGAGTTTCATGTCAGCTTGTCGGTGATATTACTGACATCTATTTTCGTGTTCGCTGAAATCGTTTATTCAGATCACGAACACCTTTGGGAACTTGATAAGAAGGTTCATGTCTGAGCAATTCTGGACAAATTTAATTGATCTAGATAATATGTTTTTATATGTTTTGACAGATGGGATCGCTGCACATTTGAATCGGTCGTTATGGATTCTTGGCCAATAGTGAAGATTGAGTTTCATGTCGGTTTGTCGGTGATAATTGTTTTGCTCTGGAAGTACCAGCAGATTGAGTCCAACCTCCGTCCCAAGCTTAATGATTCGTCCCTAACTCTTGCTTCCGGGAAGACCTAGTGTTAAACATTTGTAATTACTTACAAAAGCAGATATTTAACTTAGCTGTCAATTTTGTGAATGCGTCTGTACCAAGGGTGAGTCGCTTAGCACAATATCCCTTGTGCCCATTTTTTTTAGTGTGCCTCTAAGCGTTACGATGAGTGCCAATAGGTTCCCATGTGTGCCACACGCTAAGACAAGAAAACCAAAAATTCGGCATAAAATACCGAAAATCGTACAAAAGTGCACATACTGAAATTATCGGTAAACATGGATTACCGAAATTTCGGTATTGCAGGAAAACCGGGAAAAACATTAATATTTACTTATTTTTGTACGGTAATTTTTACCGAAAATGCTAGCAACTCAATGAGAGCATTTTTAACCAAATTTAGGTAAAATATAACGATAAAATCTGTAAATCCACTTTACTGAAGAACTAAGTAAAATCAAACGTTTTGTTTTGGTAAATTATACCGATACTTTAGGTTTTGCTACCAAAACCTAATTTTCGGTAAAATTGAAACCGTATTTTCGGTAATCTGATCTTAGCGTGCAAGGCAATTTGACAGTTCGATTGTTATGTTTTGGCTACGCCTGGCAACCAGGCGATTGTTTTGTTTAGCTATGTAAATCTTTTGTGATTTGAGTCTTGGTCAAGGTTTTTGTTGTGGAAACCGCGGTTTTGATACTCCTGTGTTGAGACAGCAAATTTCAGTGATAAAGAGTGAAAGCTCAAGAGGCTAATCGCTGGAAGTAAGTGCAAGAATTCCTTTAAACTATTATAAATTTATTATTGTTTTATCTATTTGCTCAACAGCTCACGTACACCTGCGAGCAAAAACAATGAATGCGACGCAGCTTCATCGTTTGATAGCGATTCATCCGGCGATATAACAAAATGTTTCAAACCGTATCTTCCGAGCGAGATTCCCCTATACTAATTAATAATTATTCTTTTCATTTGTAATTATATTAAGTTGTTAATTATAACCATTTACTGTAATGTGTATTTCATGCATTCCATCACAACCTTCTTCTATCTATCTTCTGGAATGGTCTCTTATCGGCTCGAAATTTTGGTATATAATTCTCGGGACCACTCAATCTCTTGGATCACCTGAGTCAACGATTTGAGGTTATGGAGGTTGGTGGTTCCATACTCCGCCTCCAATTTGCTGTGCTGGAGAAAATGTGCCTCTAATTATAGCTGCTGAATGATATAATGTCATGATTTATTAATTTAATCGCTTACCTCATCCATTGTTCAACTTCAGATTTTGCCTAAACAAACAAATAGCTCAATTGTTCATGTATTATTCATATAATCATTTTTTTCTAAAACTTATGTCTGTATCGTGACGAAACAAACAAATCAAAACAACACTTCAACAACATATAACGTCAGTTTTCCAGGGCTGCAAGATTTCATCTTTGAAAAATACAAATGTCAAAAGTGTGCCCCAGAGTGCCACACATGTTAAGTATGGTGTACGATTTGCTTCTACGGCGTGCCTGCCACACTGTTCTTAGCGACTCACCCCTTGGTCTGTACCCAACGTATTGGATAATTTCGCCATTTTTAATACTGCAAAACAATTCTCGAACTTATACACGATGCTTTTTTTTTTGGGGCGTAGAACCACTGCGTCCACTCAGTTGAACTTTTGTGGTATGAACACAGAACAGACATCCAGGCTCGAACATTTTTCCCCCAATTTACTGTGTAAACTTTTAAAAGCAAACCGTTGGAAAAACAACGCCGCCTAGTCTAGGTTTCACCAAACTAAAATTGACAGGCTATCAAATCTCAAGGGGGGCAAGTGGCGCCATCAACATACGATTCACCAAAACTAACGGAAACCAGCTGTAATTTTAAAATGACAGTTACAGAAATTTACACACGGTGGGCATTCCAGCTTGGATGTCTGTTCTCTGTGGTATGAATGCATACACGATGCTTACAAAAATAAATGCTTTTTTGAAAATGGCGTCACCATCAAGTCACGGGCAGAGTTAGTTTTCTTTTCTCAGCGGTGCCTACTTTTTACACATATTTTTTATCGCCGTTGACATATTTGAAAAGTACTCTTCATTAGTGTATAAAAACTAGTCATTTTTTGACGTATCAACTATAATCTAGAAAATGTGCAAAATATAGTCATAAAAAGAGTTTTCCAGATTTACCGTGCATTTTATTCAATTTTTGGGTACGATTGTATACTCTCTCTTTTTCTCACATGGTAATGTTACTCAATTTTCGTTAAAAAGTAAATCAACTCAATTTTTGAATAGATGCACTTTTTACGAAAATTGAGTATCATTTCCGTGAGAGAAAAAGAGATGGTATACAATTATACTCAAAAATTGAGTAAAAGGAAACGGGAGTGCAGGTTGACATCATAGCTAGTTTCGCCCTTCTCAAAAGTTAGCCCGATTTGATAGAATTGACACTTCGGAAACACGCAAATAAAAAATGAAAATATTTACACTGCTTACGGAATCTGCGTGCATACAGGTTTCTCGTTAGAAATGAGCCGCTGTAATCAAAGTCTACCCAATCCGAAATACCGGGTTTTGGAGCTGTTCAGTGGGATAGGTGGCATGCACTATGCCATCGATCGTAAGTATTATACTATTACCTTGTAAATCTAAGGGATTCATATTTATATATCTACTGGGTTTTAGGTTCCAATAAGCCTTATGAAGTGGTTTCAGCAATAGAAATAAACCCGGTAGCCAATGCAATTTATAACCATAATTTTGGTCCAGACAAGGCTAAAAACAGCAACATTCTCAGCTTGACTGCGGAACACATTGAGAAGCTTGCCATTGACGTTATACTGATGTCACCCCCGTGCCAGCCGTTCACACGCAATGGCAGCTTTAAAGATGTAGACGACCCAAGAGCTGATCCATTTGTGCATCTGTGTGACCTTTTAGATAAGATTCCATCGGTGAAATTTATCTTACTGGAGAATGTGAAAGGATTCGAACGTTCTCAGGCTTGTGAACTGTACAAGACACGATTGACTGCTGCTGGATTCTTCTACAAGGAATACATGCTTTCTCCTAACAGTTTTGGCGTTCCAAATACCCGTCTTCGTTACTACTGTGTAGCTAGGCGAAATGAATTTCTAGATTCCGCTAAAGAAATTGTGACAAATCCAAACAAAAATCACATTCAGCCCTCCACAACGATTGGCGATCTCGTTGAATCAGATTGTGATAAACTAAGCCGATATTTGTTAAAAGACGACACACTAAGAAAGAGATTAGCAATAATGGATGTATGCACACCAGATTCTGTGAACTCGATGTGCTTTACGAAGGCATACACGCACTATGCCGAGGGAACTGGTTCAGTGTATAGTCCATTGTTGAGAACGGAATTTGACGCTATTTACAGAGAGATTGACAGTACAGACGACCCAGATGAACGGATGATGTTGCTAAGAAAGCTGAAAGTGCGGTATTTTACTCCAGCAGAAGTTGCCAGATTGATGTCGTTCCCTGAGGATTTCAATTTTCCATCGCATATAACTGATAAACAGCGTTATCGAGTTCTTGGTAACAGTGTGAACGTGTTAGTTGTAAGTTCCTTGTTCGATGAGATGGATTGAATAAAGTGTTGTCGAAATGAATGTAGATTCATTTATTTCCCTTTATGGATAGCGAAACATCCAGTTTGTAAGGCATGGTTGATAATGTCTCCCCTTCGATAAAAAAAAAGGTACGTCTACATTAATGTCGAGAAATCCGGTTTTCGCTAAATATTTCATGTTGAAACCCGAGCATGGGAAAATATGTGGTTTCACTTGAAACATATTACAAACAAGGACAGTAATAGCCTTCCCAATACGTTTCTGAAGAGTTTTTTTTTTTTCAAATAGTACCGTGTGCCGCTGTAAACATGGGTACAACGCGCATCTAACTTCATTTGCGATAAGACGTATAATGGTTGGATGAACCAATAACACTGATGGATGCCGGTGATGTTTGGAGGCATTGAACGACTGTTAGCTAGTATTGCTAGAAGACGTGGTTCTTTAAAACCCACCAAAGGACTTATTTATTAGACGTCAAACAATAGTAGACCGTTTTGTTACATGAATACATCATTATACTAAAATTTAATGCCTATGTTCTATTACTTCAAAGAGTGTTAAAATATTTTTTCAATTTTGTCCAAGGTGTATTAAAGTCAATAATTTCACAATGCTGTCATCATGCCGTTCAGCGGTCCAAATTTAGCATAATTTGTACGATGACGATCTACCAACAATCAATATGCAACTAGCGATTTGAAATTGGTTCACTGTTGTAGATAATGAATAGGCAGAGGTTAATGGTAACACGTCTTTATTCAGTAAAGGTTTGAGTGGAAGTGAAGTAAAAACTAGAGCCTAATAGGCAAGGCTAACTCGATACTTGTTATTTAATGCTAACGGTCGGTTGCTACCCAACACCCCCGCTCAACCGCATAATCCTAGCTTCGCTCGTAGTTTTTCGAAATGTCCTCTTGGTAAGCCCTTTGTAAAGATGTCAGCAGCTTGTTCGTTACTTGGCACGTAGTGAATCTTGAAGCTTCAAGCTTGCAGTTTCTCACGAAGGAAATTGTAGCGTATGTCCACATGCTTCATCCGTTTGTGATCGCGAGGCTCCTCAGCAATACGGATGCAGGATTGGTTATCCTCAAGCAGTGGTACGGGATGATCCACATGAACTCCAAGCTCCTCCAGAAGATTTTTAAGCCAGATCGCTTCACAGAAAGCTTGACTGAGTGAAACGTATTCGGCCTCTGTTGAAGACAGCGCTACAGTATTCTGCTTCCGGGTCATCCATGATACGGTTCCACCATAGACTTGGAACATGTTGCCCGATATTGATCGACGATCTTCCACGTTGTTTCCCCAGTCAGCATCAGCGTAACCAAGCAAGGGCGTTGTTCCATCGCGTCGTAGATATACTATACCGTAGTTCAAGCTGCTATTCAAATGCCGGAGAACTCGCTTGAGATGGCTCCAGTGAACATCAGTTGGAGCAGATTGAAATCTGCTGAAGAAGTTGACGGCTGCACTTATGTCCGGCCTTGATGTTAATGCCAGATACGTCAGGCAACCAATAAGCTCCCGGTAGGGTTGCGTTGTCACTGCTTCTTCCTTACTCCGTTCTAGCTTCAGGTTTGGATCCAATGGATTCGACACCGAGTTGCAGTCCGTCATTCCAAATCGTCGTAGCAGATCCGAGACGTATTTCGGTTGGCTGATCTTCATCGTCCCTTTACAGTGATCCTGTTCCACCTTGAGGCCCAGAAAATGCTTTCAAATCGTTTGCGCAACTTCGTCTTGACTTCAGCCACCAACTCCAGATGGCTAGACCATAGACTAATCAGAATGTCCATCAGATTTCGTCACAGCTAGAACATCGTAGCTCGTCCAAGCTCCCCCCTTATTGTCACGACTTCATTTGTCAAAAGACCACTCAACAATCCTATGTATGGATCGTCACGTATTCGCCAAGGCTCTACACCCTAACGCTGACATATTGATGGGCTCCCTAATCTACATACAGCAGCAGGTAAATGACAACGTTCCCGGTTCTCTTCCAGTACAAGCAGCTGTCCAGATCTGACCGTTTAAAGCCAAGCGTTAGGACAAAAGAGTTGAACTCGTCGTTCCAGCTTCGTGGTGCTTGCTTCAGGCCGACTTCTTGCGACGGCAGACAAGATTTGGATCACTTCGCTCGAATCCCTCAGGTTGTCGCATGTAGATTTTTCTCCTTAAATACGCCGTTCAGGAAAGCTGTCTTCACGTCCATTTGGTGAATGTGGTACTGCTCGTGATTTGCGACAGCGAGCAGCACACGTACTGTGGTGATCTTCGCCACCGGCGCGTACGTCTCATCGTAGTCGAAGCCATGTCGCTGCGAGTAGCCCTTTGCTACAAGGCGAGCCTTGTATCGGTCGATGTTGCCAGTTTCATCGCGCTTCACTTTGAAGATCCACTTGCAGTCCACAAGGTTCTTCCCTGCTAGCTTCGGAACGAGCTCCCACGTTTCATTCCAATGAGGCCAATCGCTCCGTTTCTTCAGGCCATCGATCGTGGTAGGCAGATTTTCCACAAATGCCTCTGCGTTCAGTGCATACGCCATCACCGTGTCATCAGTCGTTTCAGTAGAACCGGCAGTAGATGCTCCAAGACCAGTGATAAAATCAAAGAGCTTACCGGGGATTCTGCGCTCCCGTCCGCTTGGCCTCGTGGACACCTCTGCTGGGCAGTTGTCACGTTCTGATTGCGAAGGGAGCGCTCCGGTGGGTTTGTCTTCTTCATCTTCAGTCACGTACTCTTCATCGGATTCTTCATCAGCGGATTTTTCCTGACGATCATCTTCTGTCGAACGGGCGTCCTCTTCTTCTTCTTCTTCTTCTTCTTCTTCTGGCTCCAACCTCACCAGCTTCACCGCCTCAACGGATGGCTCGACGTCGACACTCCGTCTCTCATCAAACACGACATCTCGTGACGTGAACAGCGCCTTCTTTCTGGGATTCCAAACACGATAGCCATTCGTTGTGTAACCGATCATCACATTCTTTTCGGATTTTGGATCCAGCTTGCTACGCTTCTCCTTCGAAATCCAGGTGTAGGCAACAGAACCAATAACTCGCAGTTTGTCAATATAAGGCTTCTTATTGTACCGCTTCTCAAAGGGTGTCTTCTTTTCTTCTAGGGCTGACGTCGGACTTCGATTCAACAAGTATGCAGCAGTAAGCACTGCCTCGCCCCACAAGCTCTTCGAGAGACCAGCATCCTCCAACATTGACCGGGACTTATCCAGAAGAGTCCGGTTCATCCGTTCCGCTACTCCATTCTGCTGCGGACTATATGGAACAGTAGCCTCCATGCGGATTCCTTTCAGTGCGGCAAAGTTTTCGACTTGCTCATATATTCCCCGCCGTTGTCGCACCTGAGTCTAGCAATTTTCGTCCCAAAGAATGCTGTGACCTGCGCCCGATACTGGTCGAATTTTTCCTCTACTTCATCCTTCGACTCCAGGAGATAGATCACCGTAAAGTGGCTGTAGTCGTCAATGAACGTGACGTATTAGCGCTTCCGATTCCACGTTGTTGGTGTGTTGGCCCGCACACATCCGAGTGGACCATTTCCAATGGCCGAGTTGAACGCCTCTCTTTCGTCTCTTCGAACGGCCGCCTAGTTTGCTTACCTGTCAGACATACACCACAAATGCACTTATCGGGCCAGTCCTGGATAGTCATAGAAGTGTCCACCATTCCGTACTTCCAGAGGTTTCTCATGTTTGCCTCTCCCAAATGGTCGTATCGACGATGCCACAATTCAAAACCGTCCTGCTTCGAAGACATGGCACTCGCTTCCACTGATGCAGTCGCATTCCGAAGATAGATGTCCAGCGCATATAATTGGCCCTTCCTCTGACCAACACACACAACCCGATTGTCCTTCTCGATGGATACCTTCCTATTGGCAATTTTCACCGTCATTCCGAAGTCTTCCAGTCGACGAACCGAAAATAAGTTGCACTGCAGCTCTGGTACAAAAAGCATTTCTTTCACCACAGACGGATACTCCCTGCCACCGATGAGCATATCCACCCGTACTGTTCCGGCCGACTTGGCTACGAGCATCTGGCCAGATTTTGCCACCGCAATGTGACCGGTCTCGCCAACGGGTGCAGCTCTTCGAAAAACGATCGCTCCTTCAGCATATGGTCCGTGGCGCCCGAATCCAAGAACCACTCGATTTGCTGTTCAGACATCACAGCTGGCGTCGAAAAAGCACCGTCGCCCGTAGCAGCAACAAACGCCATCTCGTGTTCTGTCACCACATTCGCACCGGGTTTTTGCTTCCGATTAAACTTTCCAACGGTCGTCTGGTTCCTTTCCCGATCTTTCTCTGGATTTTCGGGGCAATCCGCACGCTTGTGCCCGAACCGGCCGCAGCCGAAGCACTTGATGCCGAACTTCTTACCGGAAAAGGCTGATTCGCTGGAATCTTCCACCCCGCTTCCTGATGGATTTTGGTGTTCCCGTTTTACCTGCTCGTCCAGCAACCGCTTCTTCACGTATTCAAGTGTCAACTGGTCGGGCTGGATCGTCTCCAAGGCAGTGATCAAGGCATCGTATGGCTTTGGAAGTGCCAGCAACAGCTGACACACAACGTCCTTTTCTTCCATTTTTACTCCAGCCGCCTTCAGCTGCCAGAGAACCTTCTCGAACTTCAGCAAAAAAATCTTGACCTGCTCACCGTCTCTCAACTTCAGCTCCTGGAATTGCTTCCTCAGGAACAGCTTCCCTGCGATTCCTACCCGTTCGAACGCGTTCTTCAAACTATCCCAAACGTCCTTCGCCGTGACTTTGTCTTTCACGTACTCCAACTGGTCTTCCGCGATCCGATGGATGAGTAGATTCTTGCACTTCCGGTCTGTAGCAATCCGTTCCTCGAGTAGCTTCTTCTTCTCCGCTTTCACAGCAGCAGTGTCCGCCGGTAGATCCTTCGCGTACTCTTCATCTTCTATCGCCTTCTCCAGACAGTCCTTGTCCTCCATCAGTACTTCGATGCGGAATTTCCAATTTCCGAAGTTGTTTCCGTTGAACAGCCAAAGCTTTTCTTCGCTCATTTTGAGAGTGGTGGTTTCAACAAAGATCTTCTAGATTTTTCGAACTACTTCCGTTCTCGCTGCTGGGCCCATAACCTAATGAATAGGCAGAGGTTAATGGTAACACGTCCTTATTCAGTAAAGGTTTGAGTGGAAGTGAAGTAAAAACTAGAGCCTAATAGACAAGGCAAACTCGATACTTGTTATTAAATGCTAACGGTCGATTGCTACCCTACAGTAGAACCCCTTGGTTCGAAATACACCTTGAAGTCAGCACCTTGCTGTACATATTTGCGCCTTTGTTTTGATTTGCTGTGTTATTTTGACAGAATATTTGAGAGTGTGTGCATGTGAGTTCATTATTAGGGGCGCATTATTAAGCTTGGGACCGAGCTTGGGACCGATGTGCTAGTACTGACTGAGCCAAGAAAAAAATCGTATATGTTCGGAACCTACTGGTCTTAGAGTTAGTCTATGGATCTACTGCGAATAGGTTACGATTACGTAATTGTCAAGTGGGGAATATAAATTTAGCTTTGACAAGAGATCAGTTGAGTAAATACGTTGTGATACCAAATCATTAACAAACAAGACCTTTGCATAATCCTGACGTTCTTTCAAGGTTTCAATACTGATCAGCAAACAACGTGCTTCATATGCTGGGAGAGGTAATGCTGTCCAGTCTAGCTTACGCAGTGCGTATAATAAAAACTGGTTTTGGATTGACTCTATTCGTTCTTCATGTTTTTTTCATATAAGAGGACCAAATAATACTACCACCGACAAACCGACATGAATGACAATATATCTTAATATTTATGTTCCAATCACCGACAAACCGACATGAATGACAATAGAAAATGTCTTAATATTTCTGTTCAAATCATATTAGTGACATCTATCTTCGTGTTCGCTGAGATCGTTTATTGAAACCACGAACACGCTTGGGAACTTGATGAGATGGTTCATGTCTGAGCTATTCTGGGCACATTTATTTGATCTAGATCAAATTATTCTATGGGTTTTGACAGACGGAATCGCTGCACATTTGAATCGGTCGTTATGGATTCTTGATCAATAGTGAAGATTGAGTTTCATGTCGGTTTGTCGGTGTTCCAATCATATTACTTACATCTATTTTCGTGTTCGCTGAAATCGTTTATTGAAGTCACGAACACGCTTGGGAACCTGATAAGAAGGTTCATGTCTGAGCAATTCTGGACACATTTAATTGATCTAGATAAAATGTTTTTATATGTTTTAACATATGGGATCGCTGCACATTTGAATCGGTCGTTATGGATTCTTGGCCAATAGTGAAGATTGAGTTTCATGTCGGTTTGTCGGTGATACTACAATATTCTAATATTGACCGCACATAAGCAACATAAAGCGTTTTTATTGTAAATGGATCTAAAATGTGCTATCCGAAACGTTTTATAAAATTAAGCATATTGCCTGCTTTATAAACTATCGAGTTAATAAATGACACGTAAAATCGTTGACACATTGTTAAATAATTGTGACACAGTGCCGTCGTTTGTCTTGAGCTCACCCCTCAGCTCGGTCAAGTTAGTTTCGAGGCTATCAAAAGCTTCCCGTCCATTGAAGCTATTGATAAAAGCGCAAATTTCATAATTTGCAGCCTCGATGTTGCCAGACAAAGTGCGCTGACGTTGAAGAAGTTTTCTATGTTCAATTAAACTCGTGAATTCTTTTTGTCGGCCGTCGCACATCCGCAACATGAACGCTCAAATGTGTTGTTCATAATTTCTCCTAGTTCCAGCACAGGCTGTGTGGAATTCTTTTCCGCAAGCTCCATAGCAATGGAAGATTAGTCGGTCATCCTCACTGACATCCTCACAGTTATTTACTACACACGGCATTCGCTGAAAATTTTATCCTTTTCGTGTCGGGTGGGCATTGGCGGAGCTAGACAATTAGTCTGGAGGGGGCCTGGAGGGGGCCTGCGTGAAGGTTTTTTTTCGTTTATAAGAATATTGAAAATAGCGACGAAAGTAGCGTAATTGTTGAGGACATGTTATTTTAATTGATAAATTAAGACAGGTTTAATCGAATAATTAGGTCTATTCTGCGGCTCGGTGATTCGAGATGCCTTCAGAGAATCGAGTGGTTGAATATATACTTCGTAACTAGAAATTAGAAGAAGAATTAGTATCTTCCATTTAATTCCAACTACCTTTGCTTATCTTCGACAGATACGCGTATTTCGTCTACAATGTGCAGACTTCTTCAGTGTCTTCTTTTTTTTCAGAAGTTAAGAAGAAAAATTAAGCGTTTTGATATGCAGCTATTAGCTTAAAGTTGCTCCTTGCCGAAAAATCTTAATATACCTGGGGCATGGTGTCCCTAATAAACCATTTATTTATTTATTGTCGTCAATCATAAGTAGACCGTTTGTTACATTTTTTTTTCCTAATTCTAGTTATAATCGAAGATATAAAATACACGACTAAGCAGCGCCTGGTTCACAATATTCATATGGCGTGTTCTTCTTCAGCGTATAGCATTGAAGTATTGCTTCAATTTGGATTTTGTAATTGTAAATTCAATTGAATCGCTATGTAAATTGTAGGTAGCCATCATCTGATTCAGAGGTCCAAATTTAGCGTAGTTTGTGCGATAGTGATTTGTGATAAAAATATTTCGATTGCGCAGTTGCCGGGAGGGTATGTAAAAATTTAATTTTGATAATAGCTCTGCTGAATCAATGCGATGCGAAACAATGCCATTAACAAACGAAATCCTTGCAAACTCTCGACGTTGTTTTAATGTTTGCATACTGATAAGCCTACAGCGAGCTTCATAGGGTGGGAGAGGAAATCTTTCCCAACCTAATTTACGTAATGCAAACAATAAAAACTGTTTTTGTACAGACTCTATTCGCTCTTCATGGATAACTGAAAAAGGTGACCAGACTACACTACAATATTCCAGTATTGACCTCACATAAGCAATGTATAATGTTTTAATTGTGTAAGGGTCGTTGAAACTATGACTAAAGCGTTTTATAAATGCCAGCATGTTATTAGCTCTGTTAATTATTGTATTGTAGTGGTCAATGAATGTTAGTTTCGAATCCAGCATAACTCCTAAATCACGAATTCTTATGCACTTTCCTACAGACTGATTTCCTAGAGTAATCATAATGTCAGGTATGTCTTGTTTTCTGCTAAATGCTATCGCATTACATTTTTGAACATTTAATTTTAAAAGGCTTTTGTTACACCAAGTATAGAAAATATGTATTTCTTCTTGAAATATCTTGTAATCTTCTTTGCTTCTTATTTCTAGGAAGAGCTTTATATCGTCGGCATATATTAAGACTTTTACAGTTTTAAGAATGAATGAAATATCGTTTACGAAAAGAATAAACAAAAGAGGGCCTAGATGGGATCCTTGGGGACACCTGAGGAAACTTGAATAGGATTTGATTTCTTTCCTTTAAATCTTACTATTTGTTGTCGATTAGTAAGGTACCATTGGAGCCATTTGAGAAGACTTGGCTCAATACCCAGTTTTTGTAATTTGAATAGTAGCATGGGAATGTCAATCCGATCAAATGCCTTACTGAAATCTGTATAGAGAGCTTCTACGTGGTTTCCGTTATCCATTGCAACTAACGTGTAGTTAACGAATTCTAGTAAGTTTGTATTAGTTGAACGTCCTTTGTAGAACCCATGTTGATTGTTAGTAATCCTGTTTTTGATTTGATAGAACAGCTTTTCATTAACTATTGCTTCAAAAAGCTTAGGAATGCATGAAATAATGGCAACTCCACGGTAATTGCGTATGTTAGATTTTTTGCCGTTTTTAAATATTGGGACTAGATAGGAGCTCTTCCATGATTTTGGAAAAATGCCGGATTCAAGCGACTTCTTGAAAAGCCAAAACAATGGAGTTGTGAATTCTAACGCTAAGTTTTTTAAAAATACAGGTGGAATACCGTCAGGTCCACATCCTTTCGATACATCTAATTTATTCAAAGCTTCTCTAATGTCTTGTACATTCAAGCTGTTGACACTAACATCATTAGCAAATTCTGGGAAGAAATCAAAATACTCGCGATCACGACCTTCTTCCGAAAATGTGGTATAGATTTCTTGGAAAAAACTTGCAAATAAGTTGCAAATTTTTTCTGAGTTATCACCAACATTTTCGTTCAGATGCATTTTGGATGGAAAATTGTTCGATTTCAATTTAGTTTTCACGTAGCTAAAGAAATTTTTTGGACAACATTTTATTTCACGTTCAGTTTTCGAATTGTACTCTTCAAAAGCAATGTCAATAGCTAGATTAAGTTGATCGCAAATGTTCAAATAGGTGATCAGATTATCGTTACTACTAAACTTTTTATACATTTTGTGAGCTTTTTGTTTGCGGTTTTTAAGTTGTTTATTTCTTGGTTATACCAAACCGGATGCTTTGAATTGTTTTGCCGCCTTATTTTTTCACAGGTACGTGTTCGTGTATAATTTCAAATAGTAATTTATAAAAGACATCTACTGACGTCTCGATACTTTCCTCGTTTCTAAAAATCGTTTGCCAATCTATTCTGTTTAGCCTATGCTTAATGTTTTCATAATTTGCCGAGTGATATTGGAAGATTTCTTCGTACTCGCAGTCGTCGGGTCTTTTGCTTTCAAGTACAAATATAGATAACTCAATAGCGGTGTGAAACGCTTCATTTTTCCATAATGGAGTAACTGATTCGGTCACACAGAAGTCTTCATGAATATTTGTTAAAAGGAAATCTAAATAGCAATTTTGCCGATTTTTAACATGATTAATTTGATTGAGTCCTAAACTTGCACTTTTGTCAAAAATAAATTGTAGTGTTTCACTTTCTCCAACGATTGGAAGCAAGATGCTCTCATTTTCAATGTCTGGAACAAAGTCAATAGTACGTTGATTAAAGTCTCCATATATGTGAAGTTTTACTTCTGGGGCAAGGTTGGACAAGATTTCTTCAGCAATATTGAAAAAAATTTCGTACACGGCTTTACGAGCATTATTTGGAGGAAATACACAGATGCAAATACGTGTGTTTCACCTGCGATATGCACCTTTACCCATACATGTTCAAATTCTTTACATTTCAACGTAGTGATACTTTCGGAGTTCAAATTGACCGAGACGGCAATAAGAACACCCCCTCCTGACTTTTTTTCAGACATTTGAAAATTTCTGTCATCCCTATAAACATTATATCTGCTTCCAAAAACTTCTTCACTTCGTACACTATTATCCCAATTGGTTTCATTTGCCAAAATTATTGGGTAGGAACAACACAAAATTTTATTTTGAATTTCTTTCATCTTAGCCGGACTTCTCATTCGATTGAAATTTTGGCAATATACCAAAAAATCTGTTCCTATCTGCGTTTGAGGTGAAGTAGTTTGTTGGATCGTGTCAGTCAAATTTGTATAACTAAAATTATTTACCTCTCCTTGCTGTAGAGAGGTCGTCAAGTCCTCAAAAAGGTAGATTCTGCGAGATCTTCTTCCTCCAAAGGGTTCGTCCGTGGAATTCCGTGGAAAACCCGAAGGCCTGTTAGCACACGTTGCGCACGATGTAGCTGAGGAGCTCCCCGGATCCATCCAGTTTGGTGAACGCGCTGCGTCGGGACGTGAAAATACACCGCCCGCAGGGTACGGGTTTAAATTTCACCTCGTTGAAATTGAATCGGCGGCCTCCAGAAGCCATCCAGTGGGGCGAGGCGCTGGTTCGGGACGTGAAAAACACATTCATCGGGTACCTGTTTATGATTTCGCCTCGTTGAAATTGGATCGGTGGTCTAGAAAACCGATCTTTCGCTGCTGCTAAAAGCTCTCTATCCGGGAGAGGTTGGTTGATATTGTGATTGTTGCTGTAGTAGTTAAAGCTGTGATTTGTTTGCTGCGATCATTACTGTTGAATTTCTGTTTGTAGCGTTGTTTGTTTTGTTTTTTACGCTTCCTAGCCTTTGAGCCAATTTCTGCTGATCCAAGCGGCGCGATTTTCGTATATCGTAATCGGTCCAGTCCTGTTTCCACACCTTCCTTGTACCTAACAACCGCCAGCCTGAGTCATCTTTGTTGTTGTTTTCATTTAGTTCTATTGCTAGGCTAGGATGTGGGTCAAGCGACGCATGAGGAGTATTTTGTGCTGCCTGGAAATTTGCTGATATTGTCTTCAGCTCATTAAATATATCGGACTCCAACATTGGATTGTTGAGCATAGGAGAAGCTAAGTCCATAGTGTGGCTTGAAAGTGTTTTCACCTCTTCATTTAAACATTTCAAGCTATTTGATATATTAGCTGTCATAGCTTCTAGTAACTTGTTGATATTTTTGTTCGATTCTTGCATCGCTATATCGAGCACCGACGTAAGGTGGTTTTTAATTGTAGAAATGGATCCGCTGTTTTTCACCATCAGCTCTTTTTTATGTCGGTCAGCTGTCCCTCGATGCGGTCGATAGCTTCATGCATAATTGCAACATTGTTTTCGTGCTGTGATCGATGAATGACCTCCGTGTTTTTGTCTAAGTTTTTAGTAAGCGCTGCCAGTTCACATGATATTAATTTAAAATCGAAGTTTAGGGTTATGAGCGTTTGACAGGAACTACAACAGGGTAGCACATACGACTGCACATCAATTTTTTTATCCTCTTTCCTTGTCTTCCGTAGAGAGTTGCGTAGATTAGACACTCCCACGCAGGCCGCATGGAACACACGATCACATCCGATGCAGGTCCACATCACCGATTCGCCGGTAGAGTCTAGTAAGCAAATTTCACAGCTCATTTCGAAACGAACGCACGCAATAAAAAAAAAATCGAAAAGTTTGCAAAAATTAAACGCGAAGCGCACGCGGTTAGGATGGAAATAAAAACGCGTCCACTCTGATTGACGACTGAATTGAAATCCAAGTCCATGATCAGGGACTTGATAGTTATTTTTTTCAAATAACTATAAAAATGAACTAAAAAATAATGGAAAAAACTGAAACCTTCTCCACGACTATGTTTTCTTGAAAACAATAAAATATCTGAAGTATTAGGATATACCTACCTATCTCATAATTTTTCATATATACACATGAACAAAGTCCAGATTGTACGGAATTGTGTAAATCAATTGTTACATAAAATTAAAATGCAATCACTTCTCAACTTAGCAATTTTACTTCTCTAATTAAACTGATTCAATTACTGAATAAAAAAACAGTAATTTCAAAATTCAGAGATATTTTTACAGTTTCCACATTGTGCCTTTTTTTCCACCATTCAATGGAATTTGGTTTAAGTTTCTTATTAAATAACTTTTAGAATGTTTTGTGCGCAAATCATCAACCAATGTTGTTTTAAAGTGGAATTCTATGAAAACCACAATGAAAATTTATAATTTATCTCAAGCAAAATTTCTAAAGAGAGTTCAAAAAATTTGATGGAGAATTTCCATGATTATTTCATCAAAAACCTACCGAGAACTTCACGGCAGTTCGTTGGAAACATCCATGGGTAATTTGAGGTTGAACTTAAGATTTTGATTGACATTGATAGTATTCCAGGTAAAACAACTGTTATAATAAAAGCGAAGTGAATTTTGATAAAATTTGACATACACGCCGATTATGTAGTCTACATTAACAAATAGTGGTACTGAACTCAACCTTAACAAATGTTATGATTTCAGGAATTTACCAAATTATATGTTTACCATACTTCTAAAACTACATTTTTGAAAATATTATCGTTAATGAATAAACTTCTATCTACATATTTTGTTTGTGGACATTTGTTAGCTTCGAAACTCATAATCATTCTGAGAAGTCTATACTCTGCTATATTGTTCGTACAAGAGAAAATGATATCGTGAATTCTAAAATGCGCCTTTAAATAAAACTGATTATTGTAATACCTTCTTGAATAATAAAATTAAAATACGGACATAGAAAAGTGTTTGAAACCTTATGTTTCAACTTAACAGACTCGAAATTTTACTGTCGCTATTATTTTAGATATGGGTCTAGAGGTTTTAATATTAATATAATTGAATTATTAGAATTCAGAATTATTTAGAGCTAAAGCGTAGAGCTTTTGCACTATTTCGAAGCTAACGCAATAAAAAAAACGTAATTAGTAGTGTATTTATTCAATTATGGGGTTTCCGTAGAAACATGCTGTTAAGAGGATCAGCATCCGAAACCTTACCGGGTTTCTCTCCAAGGTTGTTAAGTAAACAACGACGAGAAAAAACACTACTGGTAAAAATTAGAAATTGAGGTTTTAAAACCTCTAATTGGAAATTGATTTCCATTACATGTGGTCTTAAGGGAGTGTAAAAACAGAGATTTTACATTCCTAGAACCATTCTGTGCCTTTGGCGGTATTTGAGCACGATCAAGCGCATGCATTTTTGCCAGTCAAGGTGGTGGATCCGTGACCTACCCTGCCTACACATCCCCATGTGTGGTAAAAGTGTGTGCGTTTGCTTCGAAATATTGCTTAACAAAAGCCCTACGTACAATTTCACACTACTTCTATTAAATTTCATAACCTGCCGAGCTCTATTGGACCTATCGATACTTTCTCTTCACATCTTTAGTTTTAGCAAAAAATGCTGTTCACAACTGGACCCTGTCCTTCATAAACGTTCAAAAGTGCGTGAACCAAATGGACACCCGAATAAAAATTTACATCAGGCTGATGTCTGATTTCAATGTCTACATCAACATGAAATTCAAATGTACATCTTACGTTGAACATTAGAGATCAGATCGTTTTCGCTGTATTTAGGCAAGGTAACATGATGTTAACATCAGACATTTTCAAACAAATTTTTTCTAATCCAATGTCCCTTTAACGTCATGATTTTGACATTCAAATAAAATGTTTTTCTGATGTTTTAAGATATCAAAGCATATTGATGTTTTCAAATGTATTTGAATAAAACAGCACAGTCAAAGGATTTTTGATGTTTTCAGATGTATTAAAGGTTATGAATAAACATCTTACATATGTTTTCAAGTGTCGATTTTATCCAATAAAAGAGATGATGTATGATGCATTCAGATGTAGAAAAACGTGACGGTGTATCGTTTCCGGATGTTTTCAGTTGTAGATAATAACATTAAAACCAAATAATCTGAAAGCATCAAAATCACATGTTAGGCTAAGGTAAATTTTTATTCGGGTGTTGAGTAAAGTACATAAAGTAAATATGCACCAATATCGCCAAAACATATACGATTCACACTTAATTCTAATCGCATCGGATATTTACCGATATTTTATGAGTACAAAATTTTACATCTATAAGAACATGGATTTCAACGCAACGTGTGATTGTTATGACACAAGATGTATTCTGGCTTATTATGAATACAACATTTTACTTCACAAAGACCTTTGATTCTATTGTAACGTTTCATTCTTATGTTGTAAGAAGTTTTCTAATGCTGTAGACCTGCAGTCTTTTACAGTAGAATGAAGTTTATTTCTAAGGTAACGGCCAATTATAATGTCATCAGATGTGTTTAGATGTCTTAGGTACACAACATTTCACACATACATAACGTTTGATTGTCATGTAATTTTAGATTCTAGTTTTATAAGACGTGTTCTGATGTTAAATTTAACATCATCAATACGTTTGTTTTTAATGTGAAGTTTAAATATGTTGTATTTATATGTACTAGGGCGTTACTTTGAACTCTGAATACATTTAGAATACGACAACCCACATTCAAATTTAATGTTTGGAAGATGTCTGCTAATATTTTTTACATCACCATTTCTATTCGGGCAGCTTGTAATGACCACTTGAAGATGCGATGGGGGATCATTGTCCTGATATTCCCAAATGTAGCATGTAGTAAAATGTTTCTTGTCTTCTGAGTAAACGAGTGGAAACTCATCGGGAATGATCTCTCATGTGCATCCGGCGAACCATTCTGAACGGCCGTTGTGAGAATATCACCATGAAAATATCACATGCACATAGCATGTTACCAGTTACTAATGCTTCTCTCCTTTATACTGTTCTCTTTTCTATTCCATGGCAGAGAGTGGTGTCTTACACATTGTGAGTCTCGATATGCGCTACCAAAGTCAGCTCTTCAAAAGCTGAAACACCGAGACGATAATATGGACTCTACATCAAAGGAAGGTTGAAGCAGTAAGTGAAGAACGAGGAAACTTAACCAATTTTACTTTTAGCCAAACAAGCTAACACAAGGTAAGATGAATTCAATATCAAGGTTAGAAAATCATATTAATTTCTCTGAATTTTTCATATATTTATGTAACACCATATGTTGGGATAAAGGGACGGACCATCAGAGTACCCGATTGAAGCAATTTGGATAGGAAGAGTGGGACTGCCAGCTTCCTGTTGTTAACATTTCGTGAATAAAGGGCGGGCTCTTCTCCCCATCTAATGGGACGTTTTAATTATAGTCACTAGATTCATAGTCTGGCGGATACAACAACGGGAGCCAATTTGAACTGTCAGCTGGCGGAGCCAATCAGGCATATCTCGAGAAATTCATCAATGAGCGCACAAAAGCCATTTGTAAACAACGTTGATTTCTCACAAATTACGAGAATTCCACTATATCCTGCTACTCCATATGGTAGAACTAACATTCTTCAACACATGCTGCTTTCATTCCACGAGAGTGATTTAAGATCTAAGAGAAATCGATATGTAAAGTCATTGTTAACAAATGGCTTTAGGCCTTTAACATGAATTACTCGAGATATGCTCGATTGGCTCCACAAATGGCAGTTCAAATTGGCTCTCGTCGTTGTATCACTCTGAGACTATGAATCTAGTGACTATAGTTTTAATTGGCGAGGGCTCGGTTTTGGTGTGGTTTATGCGAACTTGTTTCTGGAAGGAGATTCTCTCTAGACCCCTGTAGCTTTGGGTTGCACGTAAGTGTATCTGCATACGGGCCCACAATACGTTTTTGGTCCTTCATACAGGAACATGATGAAACCTTTACCACAGTACAACCTTGATCAAATCGTTTAATTAAAACAGTCCAGTGCTATAGGCAGTTGCCTTGCTACATTAGATGGTAGTTCACATCATCATCAAAATGCTGTTCACAACTGGAATCACATGCTGTAAGGAAGATGTTTCCAATTTCAAAACATTTTAACAGACGAAAACTTTCGAGCGAAGTGGATGTAAAGTTGATATATCGGATAGTTTTTCTTGATAAATGTACCAACTTTTCGTCCTATAACGTACAGTGGGGTAAGTGTGGGGAAGAAAGTATGCGCACATTACACCTTCGTAAATAGTTACTCCTTTAAACTATTTCTGAAGAAAGCAAAGTTCAAAAACAACTTACTCTGGGAAAAGAAAAACTTACAATTCATTAGAGATTATGAATAGTGTCTCATGTCAAATTAGAAATATATTTAGAAAAAATCCTGGGGGGGGCCTACAGAATTCTGGAGGGGGCCTGGCCCCCTAGGCACCCCCAGTAGTTACGCCAATGCGGGTGGGTAGAAATTACAGGCGCAAATTTTATCTTTTCTTTCTGTCACTGAATGTCTTTGATCGAAAAGCGCCAAGGGATAGTTTTCTGTTTTATGGGCACACTTTTGAATTCTGCTCAACGATGTTATGTTCTTATATGTACCAGCATCGGTCTGGGGTACATTTGTTTTACTGATTTAGGGAAACGGGCAAATGGAAAAGGATTGCTCCCAAACTTGATTTTATCGATTATAAAACCAACGACAAACCGACATGAATAACAATAGAAAATGTCTAAATATTTCTGTCCAAATGATATTACTGAGATCTATGTTCGTGTTCGCTCAGAACGTTGATTGAAGCCACGAACATGCTTGGGAACTTGATAAGAAGGTTCATGTGTGAGCAATTCTGGACACATTAATTTGATCTAAATAAAATGATTGGTTTTGACAGATGAGATCGCTGGACATTTGAATTGGCCCTTATGGATTCTTGATGAATAGTTAAAATTGAGCTTCAAGTCGGTTTGTCGGTGTTTGAGATTTTCAATAGAAAGACATTTCATCTACACTGACTCAAAATGCTTTTCATCGCGTTATAGCAAGTGATTCAAACAGACACTGAACCGAACTTACAAGTTCGCATACTATCTTGAAGCTTCCTACAGCATGTTACCGCCGGATCGAGATCCACCTGAAAGTTGAAATCAAACTATCACAAGGTTTTGTCAATGCCCAAAGAAAAAGTGAGCGTTTATGTTTATGCATTTTTTATTTATTGCAGTTTTGCGCCAATTTTCTTTGAAAAAACAAAAACAAAATTAATGCTACTGTTATAAAAGCTTATATTCAGCAGATCCTCAGAACAGGAAATCGACTACGAAACTATCTAATTAAAGCAATTTACTGTAAACAAATGAAATCTAGACAGCAGTGGCAAATCCAACACGATCATTGCCCATATCAAACTCAGTGTAGTATTTGCCAATGAAAACGTCTCCTAAAATCCATAGTGGGCCATTCGGTGGCGGAATATCGATTCCCATAAATCCAGACAAGCAAATGGTTTTGCCCATTTGAAGCCACACGAAGAATGTAGTCTGCACCTTCCAGTTCGAACGTCGTGCCGCCAAGAACAAAGGCAATCTTTGGTAGTTTGGGAATCAGTGAGCAGTCGACCAAGTACATCGCCGTTGATGATAGGTGTACCACCGATAGCCTTATTAATTGCCGTAACCTCAGATACGGGCCCAGCAATCAAACTAGTACCAGTATCGGCAATTGCTTCGCAACCATTATTGCGGAACTCGTTATCTCAACGCTTACGATCCATCTTTTGAATTAGCCAGTAGGCTTTACGATCGACCGGTAGGTACGTTGAAATCCCAGTATATTTGCTTGAGTCGGAACCTCGAAAATAATTTCACCACCTTCAGCAGCACTCGGATCACGGTTCAGGTAAAGGAAAAGACTGGAGCGTCCACAAGTCCCTGATTGAACATGTTGTAGAATACAGGAACAACGCCATCTACCGAGATTGAGCTATAGCCCAATCCAAGGATTCCGTCAAATTTAGCAGCAACGAATACCAATCCTGGTTCATTGATAGCTTCGGCAAAGGTTTGTTTAGGAACAGAAACACCGCCGACTCCAACAGTATCGGTTGATAGATAACCGGACAAGCTTCCTGAGCCAGTACTGAATATGGAACGCAGTACCGTTCTTCTCAAATGTCGATGATTTCTTGGCATTGTATTTGTTGTGCATCACTGCGAATAAAAAATAAACATTATTGTTATGAATATGCCAAGCGATAACAGTTGACTCACGGCAAGCAATATTGGTGAACGAACACTCCTTCGAAGGCACCCAAAGGTTAGATGAACCCGTATCGAGAGACTACTTTGAAGCCCTGTGGCGGTGTTCCGATGGTGATAGCACCATAGTACTGAGCACTGAAATAAATATAATACGCATAAAAAATAAAATATATTATCTGAGGCTTAATCTGTTTTTATTTACTAACATCCATATAGTTCGAAAGTGGTTCAGGAACCGGCCCGGAGACAGCATTATATTTGAGACGCAGTTGCTTGATCTCGGTGTCTACATTTCGGAAGTGCTGACGCGCACTTTCAGTTTTATGCAGCTGAACCCTAAATGGCAGAGAATGAGAACAAAGTAATGTAAACTTCAGTCAATGAATTCAATCTGCTATGGCGACAAATCTACAGCGAGATAGCAGCTTGCTGCTCTGCAAATTCAAAATAAAATTTTCAATAGGGTGACCAGATAAATATATGAATCATAAGCATTTTGTCACCAGTGCTGTAGTTGTTTCGCCTCAGTTGGATTAATTTACCGATAACTTGTATCACAAGATAAATTCCTGCATAAGGTGCATTGCATTGCTAGAACTGTCATATCGAATGTTTTATATTGAATGTAATATTTAATTGATATTCAATGATGAATATCATTTGAATATTCCGATATTCCGTCTTAGGTGATAAATTATGGTACATATTTATGGAGGCAAAAAAAAAAACAATTCATAAAACATTATTTTTGCAAATCAACTTTGGGAAGACATTATCGGCAAATCAATCATATTATGGTTTCAGTTGAAAACCGAATTTATCGACAAGCGACAATCCGATTTTACTCTCGTTCTGTACGTTATACCCATAAAAAGTCGGAAGTAGTGCGCTGTATCGCGCATCAGATGCGCCGTACAGCGCGCTACTTTCGACTGGGTATGACATTGCAGAACAGGTAAATCGATTGTCGCTGTCGACGCATTCGGTGCTCAACTGAAACCATAATATTGAGGACAAAATAGGCTGGCTGCAGCACTGTTTGTCACATTTAATAATCACTTTGTTAGCACTGTACTGTACTGATTTTTTTTAATGCCGCGTATTATGACTAGTACGTTAATCAGATTAAAATATGAAAACTTACCTTAGCAAGTCTGCTTGGGCCAGAGCAATCAGGCAGACCAGGAGTGTTATTGATTTAATTAGCATCGCGTCGGTCAGATAGCGACGATTCCAAACTGTAAACCTGAGAAACGTATGAAAATTCAATACACTACTTTTTCTTATCGTTCCTAAACAACAATAAACAATAAATATTTAAAAAGTTTACAAATCAGTTTAATAAGTGACATCAGAACCCTACGCATATATGTATAACTAAATCGCAAAGATCACCCTACAAAATCTACCTGCTCTTTTGTTCGAATTCACGGAAGACAAAGTAATCACATAGAACCACTAGCTGCGGACACCAGCCATGGAATGTTCTGAAAAAACGAAAATTCACGACGATGAGTCTGAATATTTTTGTGCCTTGGACTGACGGTTTCAAAGCCGCAAATCTGATGATAGCCGGCTGAAGACTTACACTGCATCTTTCGATTACCCATTTTTGGGTAAAATCGTTAGCATTTCAATCTTATTACACGGAGAAAAAACAGTCCCGTTTGTAACCGAGTTTGTAACAACAAACTTGTTTGTTGACATCCAGAATAAAACATTCTCATAGGTTTACAATTAAATGTATTGTAATTATTGTTGGATTTGATCCAACAGGGAGTTTTCCGAAATTATTATCCTCTACCGCCGAATGAAAGACGACGCACGATCCAGTTTTGTTGAATCGAAAAGAGAAGGTATAATTTTCCTGAAATGTATTGCAAGTTTCACGAATTCCTAGACATTTTGTGATGATTGTTAACGCTGCAAGTGTATCTTTCTCGCACTCCAGCTTTTCCCAAAAATTTTGCATTGACAGTGAACATGTTTGCTTTTGTACCGTGCATAAGTATTTACATGACGTGTTTACGTAATTATTGTTTGTTTACATGTGATACCGAACAATTCAGCAGAACAGCACACAAGGTAGGCCTCAACAAAGTTTTCGAGACCTGTGAATAAAAAACGCCGTTAAGGAAAATATCCGGCATCGGAGTCAGGCACCAGTACATACACGGAAGAGGATTTTACGATTGGACACGGAAAGGGATCCGGAAGAAGAGTATGACGACGATTTGAATCCACTTCACGCTGTTTGCTCACAAAATCTTAAAGCACGCACCCAAAATAACCATTAGCCAACCACGTAGTCTGGTATGTATTGCCTCGATTTCGAAATAGCCAGATCTGATCTTAGCTGTCGGTTCCAACATGTCCGCACTGGTCCCTCCCCCGTAATACCGCTTCTATTGTATCGTTACGGCTTAACGCAATGCAACATCTACGCCATGGCCAACAGCAGCAATATCGAGTCAGCAATCTACTGACTGAAAGCCAACGCTAAGATTCCTGCTTCCCCATTCTACCTGGATCCCATCGTAGTCCCTAACCTCGACCAATGCCGCAGAGTTTTCAAGCTTTCCCAAAACTAACCCTAAGATATTGTCGTTTGTTGAGCTGAGAAAAAAAACTCGGCTCCGTTATGCCTATGGCACTTGAGCCTCATAAATAAATAAGTTAAAAGGAAGCATTACGCTCTTTCCTGTATTTTTATTCCACACAATCTTGTTTCTAGTCTATTTGTTAACGCCCTGTCCGTCTGCGTTTTCCGTTCCGCTTGGCTTTTTCCGAACTCTTCATACTCCTGGAGGAAATCCACATCTGCTGGAATGTACCGATGCTTGTCAGAATAGATCCGCCTATCCAAGCTCCGAATCGCCGTTCTACGGAACTGTTGGCCGAAATAATTTTCAACCGAGTGTTGGATGGTGCCCGGTGCTGCAGATCTCGATTCAAACGTTCCGGGAAGCCAGGCACAGCAGAGTATTTCCACCGGTAACCGATCCATACAGGAAAAACGCGCATCCAGCGTCGCACATTCCAACACTGGTGGAAGCCAACTGACCTGCTCCCAGCATCGTGTGGTCAAATAAGCTTTCAGCCAGTTTAAAACACTTTACAAGCCGCAACTCACTGCTGGTGACATTGTTGTCGATTTTGTTTCCAATCCGTGATTAGTGCTGCATCGGAGGATAATAATTGTTGTTGTTCGCCAGTTGCTTAAGGATGATTTGACATTTCGCCAAGCTTAGTGTGCACGCTAACTCAAACAACAGTAAATGTAAATTTTGGGACAATCTTGAGTGTGATAAAAAAATCCGCATGACAAAAAAATCTCACACTACTCTTATAGTTAAAAAGCGCAATACATGTTTATCTTATTAATATCCTATCACATACTAGACCCCGAGGGTTAACTTTGTCTATTTATCGAATAGAGTATCGTTCATTGAGCAAATCATAGCGTGAATTGGTGTTCAATGTCATGGAAATATTTATATAGGTTATGCACTTACGTTTAGTTCCCTTTTTGTGTTGTTTCGTACAATTATGAGCAATGGAGAGATTGGTAGCAAGTCCTAACAGTAATAGTTATAATATATAATTAATAATAGTTCATAAGAGTTTTAATCGGGCATAATGGATATTATTTTATTTTAGTTTTGTTGGCTTACCGATTTTGGTGAAGAAAGGTGATTGTGGAAGCTGACGAAGGCTCAATTAACGACGATATCAGTCTTAACTATCTAGCACGTAGGAGAACAAATTTTTGAATAAGAATTGTACTATTTACTTGTAAATAGACTCACCAATTTAGAATGTTATAAGATACAGGTTTAGATTAGATGAATTAGATTTAAGTTTAGATTGTAACAACAACGCTCTTTTGTTCACAATTTTATAACCATTGTTCTTTTCCACTCACCCGACGACAAGTCCGAAATCTGTAACTCACGTTATCCGTCATATCATTGTTGCGATGTAGTGACCACGGTTGTAGACGCGCGCTGGCCTAATGGGGTGGGCCAACAATCCCCAGGTAGGCCAACATCCGGTTGGCTTACTGCTTCACGCGCTGAACGTCTAGGACCGCCAACTTTGTCACGGGACGCTCGTAGATTCCAGTAGCTGTCTGCACGGTTGCTGCTCGAGTTTGACCATCCCCGCTGGTAACAGTGGATATGATTCTTCCTTTTGGCCAACAGCTCCGCGGCGACCTTGGATCGACGATGACAACGATATCTCCAATAGCAATAGGCTTCACAGACGTGAACCATTTCGATCGGCGGGTGATTTCCGGTAGATAATCAGTTACCCAACGTTTCCAATACTTATTTGCCAAAATCTGCGAGGTACACATATTTTGCCTCAGAGCATGGCCGTTATCATCTACGTTGGTTAAGGGTTTCGCACCGCTAGATGATCCGACCAAGAAATGATTTGGTGTTAGCGCTGGGCCAGAATCGCCGTCTATGGGGACGTGCGTAAGAGGTCGGGAATTTACCACGTTCTCGATCTCGGTTAGTAGATTCCGTAGAACTTCATCAGTGAGCGTCCTTGTACCGCAAACGGACATCAGATTGCTTTCGACGGTTCGTATTAACCGCTCCCAGCTGCCTCTCATGTGTGGTGCCAATGGGGGTTGAACACCCACTCCGGTTTCATCGGTCGTGAATTCTCGCATCATATCATCGTGATTAATAGTTGCCTGGAGCTTCTGCAGTTCTCGGTTTGCACCAACAAAGTTGGTACCCCGGTCGCTGTAGATTTTACGGGGTTGACCACGACGGGCGATGAGATTCCGAATCGCCATGATGCAGAATCGGTGCTGAGAGAGCTGACGAGCTCGATATGTATCGCTCGAGTGGTTAAGCATGTCGCCAACATCCCCCAACGCTTCTCGTGTCTTCGGCCGACAGCAACTTCAATTGGGCCGAAGTAATCAATGCCCATGTGAGTGAATGGTCGCGAAAAGGCTTCTAGGCGTCCTGGTGGTAGGTCGGCCATGATTGGGTTGTTTGGAACCACTCGATCATTCTTACATCTCTGGCAATTCCGACGAACTTGGCTGCAACAGGTGCGTAAACGAGAAATTTGGTACTTCTGGCGCAGTTCGTTTATCACTGTTTCGTGGTTTTGATGGTGGTACTTTGTGTGGTAGTGGTTTATTATAAGTGCGGTTATGTGGTGTTTTCTTGGAAGGATAATGGGATTCTTCGCATCTTCGGTGGCATACTGACACGTAGCAATTCGGGTCTCCATTCGCATTATACCTCGGTCGTCGATTCACGGAAGCAACTTGTACAGCGAACAGGATTTAGGGAGAAGTTCGGCAGGTTTCGAAGCCGCTTGAAGTATGCGTATCTCTTCCGGGTATCCTTCCTGTTGTTGCGAAGCGTATCAGCCGTGCTTCTGCGACGCGAAGTTCAACATTAATTAGAGGACCACGATGGATATACTTCTGATGAGACTTCAGGCGACAGTTAGAGATGAAGCGTTGTACTAGTGCCATAACGTGCAGCAACCGCCTCCAACTGGAAATGTTTTGGACACAGATGCCAATTTCTGGAGGGACATGATGGAGTAGCAAACTTGCCAAAAGCTCGGTGTTCGTCGACTTATTGCTGATGGGAGACGACGGCCATTTTTCGTCAGTTTCCCATAGGAAATCTGGGTCTCGAAACCACCTGCTCCTCATCGAAAGATCGGGCTGTCCGTTCCATTTGGTGGCATCACCGGCCACGTTGAGCTTGCTTGGTACGTATCGCCAATCACCGGGATCAGCGAACTCCAGGATCTCCGTGATGCGGAATCCTACAAATTGACTATAGCGTCGATGGTCAGAGTTGATCCAGCACTAAACGTCCCTAGAGTCAGACCAGTAGATTTTCTTGATATTGGGTATAGACAAACTATCCAAAGCAGTTTTTGATAGCCGGGTTCCTATAATTGCCGCTTGTAATTCCAGACGAGGGATCGAAGTCAACTTCAGAGAGCAACTCTAGCTTTTAGCGGTGACTAGCGAACAGTAGATTTTCCTTCCTTCAGAAATCGCAGGAAGCATGATAGCCGCCATTCCGTTCTTTCCAGCGTCTACGAATGTGTGAAGCTGTAACTTCATCAGCTTCATTGATGAGCTTGCCGGGCCAGAAACATCTTGGGATTTGCAGCTCTTCCACCTGCGGTAAAACGGTCAGCCAGTTCTGCCATTTCCCGAAGGCGTCATCGTCGATTTCTTCGTCCCATGTTATACCGGATCGCCAAACATCTTGTAGCAAAACTTTCAGGTAGGCAAGGAAATGAGCGAGGAGCCAAGCGGGTCGAATATGGTCATCAGAACGCGCAGTACTTCCCGCTTTGTGGGACGTCGGCCACCCTTGAGAAGTTTTCCATCATAGCGCTTTCAGCCGATCTTGAAGGTGAAAGCATCAGCGACTGTATTCCACCACATACCTAGGACCTTTTCGGTGGACATTTCTGTTGATAGGTCCACATTTTTCTCCTCATTCGCGTTTAGCGTCTGCAGTGCCTGGACAACTCTTCTTGAATTACTGATCCAGTTGCGGATCTCGAAGCCGCCTTGTGCGTGGACGTATTGAACGTCCTTGGTTAATTGGATCGCTTCCTCTTCCGTTGGGACGCTTACTAGCATATCATCGACGTAGTGCGATTCTGTAATTGCTTCGTACGCTGCAGGAAATCTACTTTTGAACCGCTCAGCGTTGACATTCTTGACATATTGCGCACTGCTAGGAGAGCAGCACGCTCCAAACGTCATCACTGTCATCACATAGATCAACAGTTCACCGTTCCCCTCCGACCAGTAGAAGCATTGATATTTCTGGTCCTCGCGACGAATTTTCACCTGGTGGAACATTTCGCGGATGTCTCCCGTTACTGCAATTGGGTGCAATCTAAAACGTAGTAGAATACCTAGAAGGGGGCTCAGCAGATCGGGGCCCTGCAAGAGGACCGAGTTTAAAGAGACTCCGTGTGCTTCGGCAGCTGCATCCCACACTGTTCGTATTTTCCCAGGTTTATTTGGGTTGTAAACTGGGAAGACTGGCAAAAACCAAAAGTCACTGGATTGCTGCTTGATTTCATCCCCAGATAGTTTTCGGATATATCCCTTAGCAGTGTAATCGACTATCTTCTGATGCAAGATTTTCGCGAGATCGGAATCCTTTGCCATGCGTTTTTCCAGACATCGGTGACGACGTAAAGCCATAGGCCGGCTGTCAGGCAGACGGACGTTGTCATAGCGCCAGAGTAGACCGGTCTCCTAACGGTTACCTGATAAGTGTGTAAGAGATTTCATCAGTGTCGCGGCTCTTTCATCTTCGCTAGATAGACGCAACTTCAATGAACTGTAGACTCCAAGGCTATCGATAGAAAAATAATCCTTCATCGCTTGGTGTAGATCATCGCTGGACCGCTCGTTCAACGAGCATATATGGAAACTGTAGTGGAACACATTTAACACATTTCCGGATCCCAGATTCCCACAAATTGTCCAGCCTAGACGTGTCTTAGTGGCGATAGGTTCTCCGAATTCTCCTTCTCGGCTCTTGAGGGTTAAACCAAGCTGCGCATGCTTTGTGCCAATCAAAATGCGGGGACGGGCGTCGAGGTATGACGCGATAGGTAATCCTTCCAGATAGCGGTATGATCCTTTCAACTCGTCGAAGTCTAGGGTCTGTCGTGGTAGCAGCAATTCTTTGACAGTTTGTACATCTTCTAGAGTGAACTTTTCTGCGTTCTCATAACGTCCGGCGACTTGTAGACGAACGATACAGGAGTTCTTCTCGCAACGCTCCGTGCCGCCCGTCCAACGAAGACAAATTGGACTAGGGGTACCATCTAGTTGAAGCTCATTGGCTAAATCTTGGTCTAGCAGGGTTGCACCTGAGCCTTCGTCGAGGAAAGCGAATGTGTGAATCGTTTTTCCTGGACCTGATAAAACTACTGGCAGGTAGCGAAACAGAACAGTGCTTGAAAATGTCTGGTGTGTGTTGCAGTCAAGTTCTCCGCCACTCTTCACAGGATGTGGCTTTGGATCTTCGTCCACTGGCACGGTATTTCGCCGTTGGTCTTTTTGTTCGTTATGTAGCAGCTCGTGGTGTCTAAAAGAGCATCCGTTTTTGCCACATGGTTTTGCCTTGCAGGATCCTTTGTGTTTGTGAAGACACGTTCGACAAAACCCGAACTCTCGGACAACCCCCACTTAGAATCCCTTGAAAGTTCTTGGAATCGCTTGCAACTATCCATGGATTTTCAAGCCCCTTTACACACCGGACAGGTTTCCTTTTCCGGCACTGCTGCCATCGATTCCGCAGATTTAGAAGTTTTGATGTTTATGTCGGACTTCACGGGTGTTTCAGAATGGGCGTTGAGATACGCTCCGCCTTTGTCTTTCCGACGGACATCGTTCCGCATTGACTTCGTCTGCAATGGTTCAATCGGGAACATTACCGAGCTAGCTGCTTCGGCTATCGAATAGATCCACTGACTGAAGGTCGCCAGGTTGACCGTAAGCTGTGTCTTCCGATGCTGTGCCCAGTTCAGCTTGATTGATGGCGGAAGCTTGTCAACGAGTTGATGAAGGAGAGTCACGTTGTACATGTATTCATCTAGACCGCATGACTCGACCGTAGCACAGAAGTTCTGAACAGTCACTGCGAAATCCACCAAAGTGTCAAAGCGATCTTCCCGAATTGCTGGTAAGGCGCTGATTTTGCCAATTAATGAGTGCACGATGATCTCCGGTTGGCCATACAGCATTTTTAGGGTGTTCATTATTCCCTGGACGTTACCCGGATGCATCAGTCGACATTTTACCGCTTCGTAGGCTTTTGCTTTCAAGCTTCTTTGCAGACGCACAAGATTTTCCCCCTCCGTAAATACACACATAGCGGTTGTGCTATTAAACATGGATAGGAAAATCGGCCATTCCTCCGGGCTGCCGGAAAATGTAGGCAAGTCTTTGGAAACTGCTTGTCTTGCTGCAATTTGGGAACGCGAAAGCTGGAATGGATCAAAATCTTCTGGTAGTTCAGTTTGCACAAGATTGTGTCGGCTAGGTGCACCACCACTATGTGGCTCTAGCATAGTCGAATTTACCAGAGAACGAGTTGCTTGGATCGGTACCGAGGGGATTCGTGTTGATTGCGGTTGAAGATTGGGATTGAAATATTTTGACATTCTGAGAGCGGTCTGTTGATGCTGTCCGAACTGCTGCTGCGCTGGTAACTTATCATTTCGATCTTGCTCCTGCTGCGCTGGTTGTTCATGGGACTGATGCACTACTTCCGAATGACATCCTTTCTCAACCCATTTCTCCACACGCCTGTGAGAGTATTCGCTACTGGAACATCGAGTTGATCCTCTTTCGCTCGCCAGTTCTTCTAGGATTCTGTACTTCCTGTCCAGGAACGCTCTATGCTTTTCCGCTTCTTGCTGATCAGCCGCTCGTCGTCGTTCTGCTTGTTGTTCTTCGAAGGCCATTTCTTCTTTCAACCGCTGTAGCTGCAATTTGGCACGGTTTCGAGCGGACCTCTGCGAAGACGTATATGAGAACTCCGATGTTGCTTCGTCCACCCGTATGATAGGTAATTCATTCGATGATGGGACGAATAGCTTCTTTCCGGATGACTTTGTCTTCGTCGGTGCTCCTAGTTCCTGTCGGCTTGAAGAGTTCGTTGGGTTTTTAACCTGAAGTGAAGCGGAATCTGATCGATTTGATTGCTCCGGATTAACACTGGATGGAACCGCTGTAAGAACAGATGAAATATTCAGCGGTGCGCTATGTTTCGGCGAGCGCTCTTTGTTGACATCTGTGTTTAGCGTTGGATTATCCGATGTTGACGTAGCTCGCTGGTTCCATGTTGCTGTTTTGCAATTCGCACAACTCCAGCTCTGATCGGCAACATCATTTGTAACTCCAACGCAATCGTAGTGATGCCATCCGTCGCACTTGTCGCATTGCACCATGTACTCGCTATCGGGTCCTCTACAGCTCTTGCATGTGAATCCATCGACGGTCTTCTCCGTTTCTTCCACCACTACCACACCACTTGCAGCACCATCCGGCAACTTCACTAACGACTTCACCATCTTTAGCCTTTTGACTTTTGCCACACGCCTTACTAACTTTACCGTCGGACTTCGGACCACGACTTGACATACTCGCGATGATTCGTAATAAACGAAAATTATATTATTGTTGGATTTGATCCAACGGGAGTTTTCCGAAATTGTTATCCTCTACCGCCGAATGAAAGACGACGCACGATCCAGTTTTTGTTGAATCGAAAAAGAGAGAGAATATAATTTTCCTGAAATGTACATGTTTATCTTATTAATATCCTATCACATACTAGACCCCAGAGGGTTAACTTTGTCTATTTATCAAATAGATATCATTCATTGAGCAAATCATAGCGTGAATTGGTGTTCAATGTCATGGAAATATTTATATAGGCTATGCACTTACGTTTAGTTCCCTTTTTGTGTTGTTTCGTACAATTATGAGCAATGGAGAGATTGGTGGCAAGTCCTAACAGTAATAGTTATAATATATAATTTATAATAGTTCATAAGAGTTTTAATCGGGCATAATGGAAATTCTTTTATTTCAGTTTTGTTGGCTTACCGATTTTGGTGATGAAAGGTGATTGTGGAAGCTGACGAAGGCTCAACAGACGACGATTTCAGTCCTTACTATCTAGCACGTAGGCGTAATTTAGAATTAAGAATTCAAAATTTAGAATAAGAATTATACTATTTAATTGTAAATAGACTCACCAATTTAGAATGTTATAAGAAAAAGGTTTAGATTAAATGAATTAGATTTAAGTTTAGATTGTAACAACAACGCTCTTTTGTTCACAATTTTATAACCATTGTTCTTTTCCACTCACCCGATGACAAGTCCGAAATCTGTAACTCACGTTATCCGTCATATCATTGTTGCGATGAGACCACGGTTGTAGACGCGCGCGCTGGCCTAATGGGGTAGGCCAACAGTAATCATACAATAGGATCTAAAGTATGTACAATTAATAGCATTGTTCACAATGATAAGATGCTAATTTTACAGATATCTCTAAAAAAATACCGGATTTCGGTAAAATAATACCGAAATCCGTAAAATCGGATTACCGAACGTTCAGCTGTTGGAAATTTCTGTAAAATAATCCGAGTATAAGGTTATTTTAAAATATTGTATTGTGATTGTATGGTTAACGGATACAAATTTCGTCAATTTAAATTAAAAATATCGCTGTCAAACTTGAAACATAAAAATTATTTGAAGTAAATAGAAAGCATGCTTCGAACGAAAATAACAATATTTAAATCAAAAGCATGTTCGTTCAACGATACATTAATTGGGTAGGCGAATTTGAAGGTGTACTTCCTTCTCCAGAATTGAGGGCGAGGCAAGCCTTCGGCGATCGCAACGTGAGCCAATCGTCACATTAATTGGTAGATTACTCGCTCGATTCTTGGAACCTGTTGGCATTTAAGCCAAAACCAAAATTAAAATCACCCAGATTCATCGAATAAACCTCGGGGTTTTTTTTTCATTAGGGCATATATAACATTGAGAGATTCTCTCCGGGCTCACTCTCTTTCATTCATTACAGCGCCATTATAACACTTTCGAGGCATTCTTTAGTACAGATCGACACACAACAGTGTTGGCTAGCATACTTTACAAATAGTAGAATGAAAAACGTAAAGGTGATTGGAATATGAATGAAAGAAAAAGTAGTCAAAGAGAGTCTCTCAATGTTAGATTGATGATTCCTAATAAAAAAAAAGAAATCCTTCCTTTGTACTTTTATTCTTATCATGATTTGTTTAAAATTAACATAACATGATTTTTGTTTCCAACATCGAAGTCGCTTGGTTTTGAAAATAGAATATGTTTGAAATAAAGCAAGTTTATGTTTGCTGCCAGAATAAACTAAGTTTATGTTTAAGTTTACCTGGAATATGTTTGTTATCACGGATTATTATTTTTACCCCGGGATGCAGACTACAAAACTAATTGTTTTAAAAATTCGTTTTGTTGTTTTAAACCAAGAATTTCGTTTTGAAACAAACAGACATGATGGCTGTTTTTACCTAAAGATATTACCATAATACAGCACAAATTATGGTTGTTCTAAACTAATATTTTGGTTGTTTCTACCTTGAAAGGGGTTTATTATTACCAAAACACAGGTTACGTTGACTCAGAGAGACAAATTAAAATTTTAGATTGATTCAACCAAAGCGGCGGTAAAGTCAAACTGATATTTTGTTTGGAGAAAAACTAACCAAAAATTTAGATTGAAACACACTATTTGTTGGGTTATTTCATTTTCCGTCATCCGGTCACCACAAAAAATGCAGCAAAACAAATAAAATGTAAATTTGAGTTTTAAATTTTAATTTGCTACTTTGACTTTTCTTCGAAATAATGGGTAAACCGGATAAAAGATAATTAAAAGAGCAAAATAGGATGCATGTTTTTGCTGAACTAAGTATTTGAGTATATCTTATTGTTCAAAAATTAGAGGAAATTTTAACGAAAAACATGTCCGATTTTAAGCAGTCCCCGCTCATGTACCCCAGAAGTACCCGGGCTCATTTATACAGAAAATTGCTCCTTGATACCCATTTAAACAGGAATTTGATGATTTTCTGGCCAAATCTCGCCTAAAGGTCGAAAAGAAAAAAACGCATGTTTTTAGCTAAAATAACCCGTAACTTTTAAATGATAAGTTGTATTAAAAAAATTGCATCATAAAAAAGTGCGCTATAACGTTTTCTATATTTTGTTTGAAGATCACTTTTTCTCAAAATGAGAAACAAAGAAGTTATAATGAGAAAACTCAATTTTTAGAGACACCCAGAGCAGAAAAATAGCTCTAACACGGTCGAACGAAGAGCTAAAAAAATGGTGTTTTGAGCAAAGTTGCTTGAAATTATATCACCTACAAACTTGCCTTTCACGCCACCCTTCTATTGTGTTTCGTTCAAAAGTTTTCAACAGCGTCGCCCTAGCGGTAAGGTTTGGAACTACAAAATTATCACCACAAGATGGACAACTTACTTAAACACAACTTTGTAGACCAAGATTCGGAAACGTAACCCTTAGGAGTTATTAATTTCGCCGTGAAAAAAGGCTTTTTCGATCATTGTGCGACAGCGCATTTCGTGACGGACTTGCCCTTCACCCCGAACAGCGAAAAGGGATATCTAGTCAAGTTGCTGGTCAGCGATCGCACCTACCAAAACTATACCAGTGGTCATAATGTCAAGATTGAGTATCTGAACAAAGAGCACGGTAGGAAGATCAAGGGGAACACAGTCGTAGTGACTTGCGTAGACGAAATCAAACTAAGTGGTTGGATGGGATTTTATACTGCGAGTTAACATGGATGTAAAGAGGCCGGACGGGATGGATACAACATCGTAAAACGCCCCTATTTTGCAGTTTTAGATTTTTCTTTCAACATTTAACCGACTGCTTTTAATTAAAATTTCATTTTAAAATGTTCGTGCTATACTTTAACATAAGAGCTGTCTGATTTATCACCACTCTTCTTCATTTGTAACCCACTGGTTTTCATTTGTAACCAACAGATTTTTGTTTTCTAAAAAGCCTTAACTATTCCTACATTTAGTATTTTAACGTATTTTGTTAATCACCATTTAAGCTAAAAATGCCCACTGTTCCGAAAACAACTATATAATTAGGATTGAACGAGGGGTAGCCTAAGGCAGTCGAAGGATTTGTTGACTGGACAAGGGTTCATGGAGTCGCCAGTCCCTGAATATCCCTCATGTGAATATACGCGGCCTTCTGGCCGTAGCCTTTCGAAGGACCTCATTGAGATCGACTGACCCTGCTACAACAAGCCATCACGTAGGCTATTTCTCGGGGCAACCTGCTGAGGATAGTCCTGCAGACATAGGTAATCCTTGCACTGATGATGGGTTCTTATCACATCACATCATAACACTTGAACGCAACATTCTTTACATTTTCCAACACCGATTGATGAATATGGACACAAAATATGTTCATCTTTTGTTTTTGTTCTTGTTTGTTTAATAACAAGATCACACAGACAAGCAACTTACAGGGTGCGGAAGAAAATAATGCGAAAATTTCAACTAATTCAAGTAATAATATTAAAATTTTCGAGTGCAGTTAACTATATAAAGTACTTTTAAACAAATTTATTCAATGTGTCCTCCATTTTTATTAATAACATCGTCGAGCCGACGCCGGAAGCCAGAGCATGCCTTTCGGACGTAGTCCACCGACATTGACTGCCATGTGCGTGTTATGGTTGACTTCAGGGTTTTCACACTAGGGTGTGGTGTTTTGCTGGCTCGTGCTTCAACATATGCCCAAATTGAATAATCCAACGGATTATGATCTGGACTGCTAGGGGGCCACAAATCCTTCGGCCTAAACTTCATGTTATCGTTCAACCATTGTTGAGTTCGATTGGACGTGTGACACGACGCTCCATCCTGCTGTAGGACAACGTTTTGGTCCTCGGAGAAGTTGGTCTTCACCCATGGAAGCACTTGGTCCTTTAAAGTACCGATATACACTTCGGTATTGATTTTAACTCCAGCAGCAATGAAAACAGGCAAACCGTTGAAAACAGTCAAATCGTTGGACGCCATCAAGCCAAACATCATGAAAACAGCCGGATGTTTGGTTTAAAATTTGTATTTTACATTTTCCGGAACGTTCTCCATTTTCTGCGGTGAAATGAACCGGTCCTTGCGGCTGTTGGCCACAGAATCGATGCTGAAAAGCTTCTCGTCGGAGAACAGGATTATCATTTTTTCCTTCTTCAACAAGGAAAGCAATCTCTTGGAACGAGTCACTCGTAGTTCCTTGACCCGGTCCGTAATCAACTGGCGTTTCACTCTGACTCTGGAAGATGCATGCAGGTCTTCTTTGATGATTCTCCCCATAGATTTCGCCGAAATACTGGCTTCCTTTGCAAGTTTTCTTATGGAACGCACCGTGTTGCGAGCAATTTTTGCACGGACCGATTTGATCACGTTTGGCGTGCTTGCAAAGCGCGGACGTCCGCTTCCCGGCTTCCGCTGCTTAGGACCATCCTGCATGGACTTTTTTATGCGGTAAACTGTTGCCAAATGGCACCCTACCACCTTGGCAATCTCTTTCGGCTTCTTCTGGGCGAGCAACAAACTGGTGATCACTTCTTTCGCGAACATTTTGACGAATTTGCAATAAAACAAATAGAATGCTTGGATGCAGCACTTGAGAGTGTAGTATCGACGTTACGATATTCATAACGGTGGGGTAAAGTACAACAGGGAAGCCAGTAGTTGAATGTACTCATACATACAGATCCAATACAGGTAGACTACTTTGTAATGATGCTAGAGATATTGAATAAATAGACAGTTGAGTATTGACCGTCAGTCGAGACAGTTGTGTTTCATTCGGTGCCGATTCTACATTTGGCGACGAGTGGGTCGAAACCCAGAATTGGAAGATCAGTTGAGGTGTTGTAAGTTGTGATTTGGAGATTTTTAACATTGAGAATAGCCGTGGAAAGGTGAGTGAAAAAAAGGAATTATCTGAAAATTAAAGTGGATGGATGGAGTCAGTACTATTAATTGTGCATGGAAAACAAAATGGTGTCGTTGGGGTTTTGAAAAGAGGCTTGAAGTCACGTGAAGGGGAAGGGGAAAAGATGGCGTGCCTACCGGTGTTGGAGTGGAAGAAATGGATCGAGTTGTATAGAGAAAGAAAGTAGAAATAAATAGGAATGTGTTTCGAAATGTTATACGCAACTCAGGGGGTAAGTCACTCGACCACCTTGTGTTACCACCCTAAAAAACACAATCCGCCACACTTCAAGATAAATTCATATCTGGCACCACTTACACGAATCGATTGTTTGTTTTTGTTTCCCTCTCGCTTACACAAATGTAATTCAGACGATGCATATGTGAGCATGTATTAAACGTCTAAACCGTGCATGGTTGCCAATAAGCATAAATTTTCGATTGTAGTTTGTGAAAACACAAAAACACCTTCTGCCACCCCAGAAACACATTCGTACACGATCAACACAAACACAACGTGGCAGAGTTACTCACCCCCTGACGCAACTGGGTGCGAAAACTTTTCACAAGATGAAGCAACGCACTGTGGGACGAAACGCCAAAAACATGAACTTTTACAATAACTCGTAAAAACGTGTTCTTAACATTTTGGTGTCTTCAGATGAAAATTTTCAAAAAATATAACGCATTTGAAGGTGACAAATCTTAGTTCGCAGCTTCACCACAGGCGCCGCTGCAAACTTGATTTTTTTTAAATGATGAGATAGAGAGTTAGTGTCACAAACAACAACAACATTGCTGAAAACACTAACCTTCTATCTGGTCACTGTGCCGAGGTACGTGTTTTTTTTAAAATGGCGGGCCTTGAAAACTAGTTTTTTGTGATTATTTAATAAATGTGCAGTTTTTGGTCAAAAAAATAATCTACAAAGTTGTACAAATAATCAAAATATAAATTTTCTCTATACTCACCTTACGTCTAAAACCTTTATGGGAGAAGTTATAGTAGTTTTATTGTGAAAAATATACGTTTTTCATAGCCCTTTAGCGGGCGGGGATGCAAGTGGATGCACATGAAACCTCATAGGGATCAAAATATAGGATGTGTTATAGCATATTATGTTGGTTTCATGTGTATCCATGATTATCCCCAAGAGTGAACCTGTGTGCTATGAAGTAGCGAATATACCATTAAAACTATCATAAATGCGAATATCCCCAATTGAGAACCCTATTATCGTGTAAAAACTTGTATGTTTTGTATATTTTTATAATTTTATGCATAACTATTGCTATTGAGTTGTGCACATACCAGGGCCCACGCGCTCTTATGACAATACTCTTAAAAATTCAATATATTTCACACACACACATATTTTAAGGAAATCATGTCACCCCTCACTTCATCCTCTCTTACTTCTATCCATGTACTTGCACTCACACAAACACACACACAGACGCAATAATAATAGGGTTCTCAATTGGGAATATTCGCATTTATGATAGTTTTAATGGTATATTCGCTTCTTCATAGAACACAGGTTCCACTCTTAGGGATAATCATGGATACACATGAAACCAACATAATATGCTTATAACACATCCTATATTTTGATCCCTATAGGTTTCATGTGCATCCACTTGCATCCCCGCCTGCTAAAGAGCTATGAAAAACGTATATTTTTCACAATAAAACTACTATAACTTCTCCCATAAAGGTTTTAGACGTAAAGGTGAGTATAGAGAAAATTTATATTTTGATTATTTGTACAACTTTGTAGATTATTATTTTGACCAAAAACTGCACATTTATTAAATAATCACAAAAACTAATTTTCAAGCCCGCCATTCTAAAACGCATGCCTCGGCACAGTGACCAGATAGAAGGTTGGTGTTTTCAGCAAATGTTGTTTGTATTAAAATTATCTACAACATTTGTCGAAGACACTAACTCTCTATCTCATCATTTAAAAAATCAAGTTTGCAGTGCCTGTAGTGAAGCTGCGAACTAAGATTTGTCACCTTCAAATGCGTTATATTTTTTGAACAACATCTGAAGACAGCAAATGTTAAGAACATCGTTTTACGATTTATTGTAAAAAGTTCATGTTTTGGCGTTCTCGGCCCAGAGTGCAACGGTTCGGAAAAAGGAAGATTTTGTAAAAATGAAGTTTATACAACCGGGTATGAAAGCGGTTAAGGAAAACGAGGATCATGCAACTGTGTGCAAACGTAAAGAAAGTAAACGCAACTGGGTGAATCATCTATGGTAGGCCGATGTAAACGCAAGTAAACAAAGAAGTAGGTTAACATACAGTGCACCTAGTTTTCGTATTGGAAGATTTAAGGGAGGAAATTAAAGTCGTAATAAAATAATGCATATGACCATTAAAATGGTAGAGGAAGTTTAGATTCCATCCATCCATGTTCATTGATATTGCTTGCTATCGAAATATTATTTTTTCTTCATTTTTTATTTAATGAAGATGGATTCGACTCGAACGCATAAGACCATTCGAATTCGTAGCTGACAGATCGCGTCTACCGGTCGAGTGGCAAAAATGGAAACGGGAGCTCGAGCGTTATTTCGATGCTTCTGGAATTATTTCACAATGGCAAAAAAGATCATTGATGTTACATCTTGTAGTTTCAGGTGTACAAGAAGTTTTTGATCACCTTCCTGGTGTGGATGATGTTCCCCACGTTGTGGCTGATCCACCCTATTATGACGTGGCCATCCAGAAACTGGATGAACATTTTGAACCTTTGCGTCGGCGAAACTACGAGCGCCATCTATTCAGAAAAGTTGTTCAAAAAACTGACGAAAGGTTCGCTGATTTCATTCTCCGATTAAGAATTCAAGCTAAACGTTGCGAATTCGACCGCTACGATTAAAGAGAGACGGACGATAGGATTATTGAGCAGATCGTGGAATCCTGCAGATCATCGGAGTTGAGAAGGCAGATTCTTGCTAAAGACATGTCATTGGAGGAAATTGTGACCTTAGGGACTACTTGGCCGATGTCCAACAACAAGTGAAGGAGCTAGATCGTCAACATACCGATAACGTATCGTCGGCAGCTATTTAGTAAAGTTTCGACAACGCCATTCAGATATGTGCGAGATGGAGCTCGCGGAACACGTTGGCAAAATGTTGATAAAAGAAACGACAGAGCATGTTTTGCTTGCGGTCGCAGGGGGCATCTCAAGGGTGATATAATTTGCCGGGCTAAGAATGCCAAGTGCATTAAATGCGGAGAAATTGGACATTTTATCAATCGATGCTTGAAACGTACAAATACAAACCGGCCAGTCACGGAGCCGCCACAGCCGAAACGCATCCGAAGAGTCAATGAGAAAGAGGAAGAATCAATGGACAAGGAGCATGTGTTTTTCGCAATGGGGCGGAACACCTTTGAATTTGTGGTAGGAGGTATAAAAATCCCCATGATCATTGATTCTGGATCTGACGCAAATATTGTAGACGAATTGACTTGGAACGAAGTTCAGCAAGCTGGTATTAAGACAAAGGAGATTACGGAATGCATTGATCGTAAATTGCTGGATATGCTACAAAGCAACCAATGAAAATAAAGTGCATGTTCCGAGCAGATGTTCAGGCGGGAACCAAAACTGTCGAAGCGAAGTTTTATGTCGTTGAGGACGGAAAATATAATCTCTTGGACGATACAACTTCTAAGGAGTTGCAGGTGTTGAAGGTTGGATTTGACGTCGGACTAGTGGATGGTTCAAAGCAGATACCGTTTCCAAAGATAAAAGGAGTAATTGTCGAAATACCTATTAATAAGGCAGTACAACCAGTGCAGCAAACCTACCGCCGTGCTCCAATTGCTTTGGAAAGTCAGATCCATGAAAAGTTAAAATTTTTGCTTGAGATGGACATCATCGAAAAGGTAGATGGTCCTTCTCCATGGGTTTCTCCAGTCGTACCCATCGTAAAACAATCCGGCGAACTTAAGCTTTGCGTTGACATGAGGCAGGCTAATCAGGCTGTTCTACGTGAGACTCATCCACTTCCGGTTATTGAGGAGCTATTGGGAAGCGTTGAAGGTGCGGTGAAATTTTCTAAACTGATATCAAGGAGGCGTATCACCAGTTAGAAATCTCAGAAGAGTCCCGTGTCATTACAACTTTTATTACAAAATACGAACTCTTCAGGTAAAAGGGGTTCTACTAACGATAGCCAAAACTAATAATAAAAGAAATGAATTAAAAAATAAAGTTCTTTTGTATTTTTCCTTTCCTAATTTTTAGGTACAAGCGTATGATGTTTGGCATCAGTTTTGCGTCAGAACTTTTCCAAAAAGTTATGGACACAATTGTCGTGGGGCTTGAAAGAGTTATTGCATACCTCTATGATTGCTTGTTACCAGATAGCACCCAAGAATAACACGATAGTCGTTTGAAAGCTCTACTGCTACGTTTCAAGGAATACAGCGTTCTTTTAAACTGTGACAAGTGTGTATTCAACTTGGAAAATTGGAATTTTCAGGCCACGAGCTTTCAACAGAAGAGATCAACCCAGTAGAGAGTAGAGTTTTGGCTATACAGAAATTTACGGCATCTGGCAATTTTGCTGAACTGCGGAGGTGTCTGGGTCTAGTTACCCACGTGGGAAAATTAATTCCACATTTAGCAACCAAAACCGATACTCTTCGAGGCCTACTACGTGGGGGTCATAAATTTCAGTGGTTACTCAAACATCAAAAAGCTTTTGACGAGATAAAAAGAGCTGTGGCCGACATTAAACATCTAGGGTTTTGCAGTCCTCGGAATGAGACAATTCTGGTAGCGGATGCTAGTCCAACGGGGCTAGGCGCGGTACTCCTTCAACAAGATAAAAATGGAGATCGGAGAATAATATCATACGCCAGTAAGTCGTTGACAGACATTGAACGCAAGTATTTCCAGACGGAGCGTGAGGCCCTTGCGTTGGTCTGGGCTGTAGATCGCTTTAAGTTATACTTGCAAGGTGCGAAATTCAAACTTGTAACTGACTGCAAGCCTCTGGAATTTTTATTTAGCCCTAGATCCAAGCCCTGTATGCGTATTGAGCGATGGGTGCTGCGCCTACAATCTTATACCTTTGAGATCGTACACGAACCGGGGGCTACAAATTTGGCAGATGCGCTTTCGAGGTTATCTATGACCCAACCCAAGGCTTTTGATGTGGAAGGTGAGAATCACATAAGATATCTGGCCAAAGCAGCCGCACCGAGCGCAGTAACGACTCAAGAAATTCAAGAAGAGACTCGGAAGGACGAGATTATCCCGTTCGTTTTCGAAGCTTTGGAAAATGGGGTCTGGACAGATAAAACGAAAGTGTTTAAACCGTATGCATCAGAACTATGTGGCTTTTCAAGTTTATTGTTAAGAGGCGAGCGAATTGTTGTTCCATTTTCATTGCAATCTAAAGTGATGGAGTTAGCACATGAAGGCCATCCTGGGATCGTAGTTATGAAACGAAGATTGAGACAGAAGGTCTGGTGGCCTAGTATGGACAGACAGGTGGAAGAATTCGTTAAACGTTGCAAAGAATGCACTAGGGTTTCATCCTTGCGACCCCTGAACCCCTCATCCACACTCAGATGCCCGATAAACCATGGAGTCACATCGCCGTGGATTTCATGGGACCTCTACCGTCTGGACATAACCTTTTAGTTCTGGTCGACTATTTCAGCCGTTTTGTGGAAGTCATAGTAATGAAGGAAATCACAGCAAAACTTACAATTCAAGCACTACACGAGACATTCTGTAGATATGGCATACCGGAATCAATGAAGTCAGATAACGGTCCACAGTTTGTAAGCGAATCATTGGAACGGTTTTGCAAAGATTTTGGAATCGAATCACGTAAAACAACTCCCTATTGGCCACAAGCTAATGGGGAAGTTGAGAGGGCAAACAGAGCACTCAAAAAGCGGCTACAAATAAGCCAGGAGAAACCTGATTCTGACTGGAAATGGGACCTACGAATGTACCTTCTCATGTACAACTCAACACCTCATTCTACAACCGGCGTGGCACCATCCGCCCTAATGTTTGGAAAAGTATTGCGAGACAAACTTCCATCAATTCCGGGAGTAGGAATAAGGCCAGAAGAAGAAACTCGCGATAAAGATCATGAGAAAAAGATGAAGCAAGTAGAGTACGCCGACAATCGACGTCGAGCGACCCAAAACTTGTTGAAGGATGGAGATATCGTCATTGCTAAGAGGATGGTGAAGGAAAACAAACTAGCTAGCAATTTCGGACCGGAAGAATTCGTTATCCTAGCTCGCTCTGGTCAGGATGCTAAACTTCAATCATGTGAGACCGGGAAAATATTTCATCGGAACGTAGCACATCTTAAACCAGTAGGAGAGAAAGTTAAAACAAAAGAACTTCTTGCTCGAGAAAATACAGCCGACTTTCAGAAGCTTCAAGATGATAAACCAGTGAATGATGAATCCAGTACACACCCTCTACTACCGCGACCAAGAAGAGACGTCAAGCGGCCAGGATATTTGCAGGATTATCGATTGGCTTCAGTGCAGGACCATCCAGAAGAAGTGGGAATGTAGTATCGACGTTACGATATTCATAACGGTGGGGTAAAGTACAACAGGGAAGCCAGTAGCTTGAATGTACTCATACATACAGATCCAATACAGGTAGACTACTTTGTAATGATGCTAGAGATATTCAATAAATAGACAGTTGAGTATTGACCGTCAGTCGAGACAGTTGTATTTCATTCGGTGCCGATTCTACGGAGAGTAAACATAAACAAATGCACTTTCGACAGATATTAGTCACTAGCTACGAATCAACCCAATACTCAAGTTTGAACATTTCCGCATTATTTTCTGTCGCACCCTGTATTTCTATCCTGCGGTTGACGCAACGACTGTCTATAAATAAATCACTGGCTTGGACAACACGGCTGCCTAGTAACGGTTGCCCAACCAACGGATGGTAGCAACAGCCGACAGGGTACTTTCCATCGCCAGCTAAAAATCCATACTGCACTCGCATAGAGCGTCCAAGTTGGAAAATAAGAAAGACACCGAGTGGTGATAAATCTGAAAAATCTGATCTGATAAACAACTCAATAAAGATATTTTCATCAAAATGACAAATGGTGTTAATAATGCGCCCTATTTTGTGGCAGTTTTGGATTTTTCTTCCATCATACAACAAACCGCTTTTTATTAGAATTTTATTTTGAATTTTTCAAGAAGCATTTTATAATGTTCATCCTATACTTTAACATGGAGAGCTGTCAGATTTAACACTCACTCAGTCTTCTTCTTTTTTCAACCTAGACTGCTTCCTATAACCTTTGAAAAACTATTCGCCATATATTTATTTATCTACTTATCGTACACACCATCTTCTTGATCTATGTCGTGGCCAGACTGCTTACTTAGAATAACTTAATCCAAACCTCTAATTCTAGCACGAAAACACATTTTTGGAGACAAAATAAAATCAAATTCGTTACAAACATCGTTAAAAGATCGCAAACACAAGTTAAAACAATTATTGAATCCGAAGTTCGTTCTGCGAAACGGAATTGCCAGTAATGGGGAGTTTCGGAACCGACGAGGAGGAGTGTTCCACGGAATTAGTTCTAGGAGTTCGGAACAATCCACGCATGGCCATTATGGGGTCGAAGATGAACAGCCGTTGCAGTTTGATGCGCTGGCTGAGGGGTTTCCAAATCAATCAACTTGCATCGGTCAGGATAAGCGTGGAAGGTTGACTGGATCATTCCACATGGGAGCCGACGCAGCAAAACCTCATGAAACTCCTTCTGAACACGCTCAGTTGCAAGAGTATGTGTGACGTACGATGGAGACCGCCTTCCTTACACCACCGGTAGAGGCGTATTCCAAAAATGCTGCGAACTAGCGAGCAAAAAAGCGTCTTAAGGCAATGAACGTCAGTGAAACCTGAAGCATGACGACGAATAGAAATCCAAGCACAGTGTATGCCTTAGCAAATAACGCGTTACTCATGTGCCTCATGAACCTCAGCTTCAGATCAATTGTAACATCCAGATCACGGATAGAACT